>JBBBDQ010000689.1:507500-640000 GCA_037127315.1 Ascarosepion bandense | reverse complement strand
GGCACGAAAGACTGAAAAGCAATAGTTGTTTCCAAAAAAAGCGAAACCTTAGACTGAAAGAAAAATGAACGGATGTAAGTCAAATTTTGATTTCCTGTTATCGATATCAAATAAGATTTTTTCGTCGTAAACTGAATTTTGAAGGCTGAATAAGCCCTCTTAGTAAATCGTATCATGGTTGAGACTAAGAACTACAATTATACCTACTTAGAGCCAAACACGAAGCAAAAACTGAAGTAAAAGGGCTGAAAAAAATACAGACATACAGGCAGATAAACAGACACACACATAAACATCTTGCCTTTTATATATATTATCGATTTTCTGCACTATTGTAAGAACTGCAACCTTGAAACTGCTGAATATCGTTTCTTATGTCTTTGTCTATGAGTGTATCAAATTTGATTAAAATCGAACCACTGCTTCTATAACCCGATTTTTTCGATTATGGATTTTCGATATTTATCGGAAGTACCTCGACACAAAACCTAGCTAAAAACACTCGCAGACGCTTATAGTACAAATATGTAAATTTTCAAGAAAATCGGTTCAGCCGTTTTGGAGTCTATAGGTAACGGATACACACACACACACACACACACACATACACACACACACAAAGTTCCGTTTATAAATAAGTTTAGATATCCCATTATTCAGATATAAATTATACGCAAAGTATTACAGTACAGTTAAAAAATTAGTTACGATGCAAGTATATTTTTATACTGAATTAGCAGTTTAGCACGGTTTCAATCGGGTAGTTTAAGGAATAATAAGACTAAAAAACATATGATGAATTTACATAGCAAATACTTACACAACGTCCACCCTCATCACTTTTATAGATATAGATAACAATGTAGAATGTCTCTATTGGATTAGGGTGGGAGGGGGAGGAGCAACATATATAGATATAGATAATGTAAAGTGGAGTGATTAGTTCTATATTATAATCAATACATAAACTGATCCCTGACTTTGTGGGGTGATAATATATATTTTTCTACCCCTTATTTTGGCTTTCTGTAAAATTTCAACGTGTCGTTAGCGTTCTAAAATTTTGATCTACATCTGAGCGCAACTTCCGTTGAGCTAGATCGCAAAATGGAGACGCTGAATCGAATCTATCAAAGAAACAAATACTTACACAGCGTCCACCCTCGTCACTTTTGTAGATATAGATATTTATTAACAAAAATGAAGAAACTTTGTCAACATCGAGACCCACGGTAAAGAAGTTACCGTAGTCAGCCATGAACGTAAACAAAATTGCACTATCTAAATTTTCGTATGAGATATTTTTCGGTAAGTGATTTTGTCTTACCACTGTGTAGTAACATTATACAAACAAAAATGAAGACCATTTATTTGCTATATGTCCAAGATGATGCCCATTACTGCAATATTTGACTCCAGTAGACCACTAGTATTGATCACGAGCTATATCAAAATCACGGGCTATATAAAAATATCAGATTCTTCAAAAATTCAACAAAAATGGGGCGCCGCTCCAAGTATGGAACAGGCTTAGATTACGTTTGTTATATACTTTCAAACCCAGAAAAACACTAAAATCACTAAGACACAAGTGGTTACACAGAGTATAAAAAAATAAACTATTAAGAAGTGGAAACTTACGATTACATATAGCCATTTTCACTGTAAAATGATGAGACATTACCGCCAATCAAATCAGTCAGTCAGTTAAGTGTCACACATGATATACGCTTAGGTGATCATGTCTCTTTAAAGACATGACTGGCTGGGCAGAAGATTATCTCGTAGTAGGCTGCCATTACTTTCTGCGGTAGACTAGTTGCCAGCCAAGGTTATAAAACCCAGTCTGTCCTGTTATTTAACCCATAACTAACAGGTGCTACCACTCCAAGTCAGGGTGAATCTGGGAACAACAGCAATTAAGAGGTGATTCCATTCCTTCACAACCTCCCAATCAGATGCCTTGCTGCCGGATGCAGTTTACCGTCATACCCAGGACCAACCACTGGGTCCTTCTAAACATCAGCAGCTACAGACCTCAATGGACATTTGTCTAAACCAATATATAATCAGACTAAATTTCAAGGGAACTGTTCGATTTTTCTTCAATAAACTTTCTGCGAACGACTAAACGTCTTAGTTTTTAGAACGTTTTTTTCTATGGCGTGAAAACTACAGTATACCAACCATAAGCTGAACCTTGATATATAAAGTAATCACGTATATTGACACACGTGTATTCTTGAATCAACTTCGCTTTTGTTAAACACTTTTGGTTGGTCGTTGTTTTCTAAATCTCATTTTCTGTTTTCAACAAACGTATTTGTTTTTTTCGTTGGCCTGGCGTTGCCAAAAGAGCAGTGGCCAAAATCTTTTGTTCGATTCTTTGTGTGGTCGGGCCACTTCATGTTAGCTCGACCTTTTAAGCAAACAAATTGGTGAATAAGCTTAAGAAGAGAGAAGATGTATATCAAGAATAAATTAAAGGGAGAATTGAAAAGCTAAGACGAACGGAGGAAGAAGGGATGACAGGAAAATGAATCTGAGAGAAGGAAAGTAAAAACAGAAATTTCGAGAGAAAGATGGCGTGCAAAAATTTAAATCTGTCTATCAAGTCTTAAGTCTGTTTACATCAAAGTCCATTCATATCTAAATCTTTTTCATGTACATCTAAGTCAATGCATTATCTATCTATCTATCTATCTATCTATCTATCTATCTATCTATCTATCTATCTATCACAGTCTGTTCATATCTATCTATCTATCTATCTATCTATCTATCTATATATATATATATATATATATATATATATATATATATCACAGTCTGTTCATATCTATCTATCTATCTATCTATCTATCTATCTATCTATCTATCTATTTATCTAACTCTCACAGTCTGTTCGTATCTATCTATCTATCTATCTATCTATCTATCTATCTATCTATCACAGTTTGTTCATATCTATCTATCTATCTATCTATCTATCTATCTATCTATCTATCAATCACAGTCTGTTCATATCTATCTATCTATCTATCTATCTATCTATCTATCTATCTATCTATCACAGTCTGTTCATATCTATCTATCTATCTATCTATCTATCTGTCTGTCTGTCTATCTATTTATCTAACTCTCACAGTCTGTTCGTATCTATCTAT
Organism: Ascarosepion bandense; assembly: GCA_037127315.1. NCBI lineage: Eukaryota > Metazoa > Mollusca > Cephalopoda > Sepiida > Sepiidae > Ascarosepion > Ascarosepion bandense. Next base: position 636,833 of record JBBBDQ010000689.1, on the reverse strand, counting down.
CTATCTATCTATCTATCTATCTATCTATCTATCTATCTATCATCACAGTTTGTTCATATCTATCTATCTATCTATCTATCTATCTATCTATCACAGTTTGTTAATATCTATCTATCTATCTATCTATCTATCTATCTATCTATCTCTCACAGTCTGTTCATATCTATCTATCTATCTATCTATCTATCTATCTATCTATCTAACTGTCACAGTCTGTTCGGATCTATCTATCTATCTATCTATCTATCTATCTATCTATCTATCTATCTATCTATCACAGTCTGTTCGTATCTATCTATCTATCTATCTATCTATCTATCTATCTATCTATCTATCTCTCACAGTCTGTTCGATCTATCTATCTATCTATCTATCTATCTATCTATCTATCTATCTATCTATCTATCTATGTCTACTCCTACCTACGACATTCGGCACCTCAAAACCTACCTTGAAAACTTTTGACGGATATTCCACTTTTGGTAAGATGTATAACAATCGGATAAAACACTCTTTAGGCTTCGATCGTAAAGTTATTTATTTACCAATCATCTTCCTATCTTCGTCGGCACTCACAATAAAGAAAATGGCAAGGTAGTCCTTTGAAAACTTAAATAATAAATTCGTTCTTTACGAAACACGCCACGTATCTACAAAAGTGGCATTCGTCGTAAATTTTTGTTTCCCCCTATCCCTGCACACCCGAGGCTACTTTTATCAATATATCGATAATTCTTGATTCTACTATAATGAATATATCGATAATTCTTGATTCTACTATAATGAACATATCGATAATTCTTGATTCTACTATAATGAACATATCGATAATTCTTGATTCTACTATAATGAACATATCGATAATTCTTGATTCTACTATAATGAATATATCGATAATTCTTGATTCTACTATAATGAATATATCGATAATTCTTGATTCTACTATAATGAACATATCGATAATTCTTGATTCTACTATAATGAACATATCGATAATTCTTGATTCTACTATAATGAACATATCGATAATTCTTGATTCTACTATAATGAACATATCGATAATTCTTGATTCTACTATAATGAATATATCGATAATTCTTGATTCTACTATAATGAACATATCGATAATTCTTGATTCTACTATAATGAACATATCAATAATTCTTGATTCTACTATAATGAATATATCGATAATTCTTGATTCTACTATAATGAACATATCGATAATTCTTGATTCTACTATAATGAATATATCGATAATTCTTGATTCTACTATAATGAACATATCGATAATTCTTGATTCTACTATAATGAACATATCGATAATTCTTGATTCTACTATGATGAATATATCGATAATTCTTGATTCTACTATAATGAACATATCGATAATTCTTGATTCTACTATAATGAATATATCGATAATTCTTGATTCTACTATAATGAACATATCGATAATTCTTGATTCTACTATAATGAATATATCGATAATTCTTGATTCTACTATAATGAATATATCGATAATTCTTGATTCTACTATAATGAACATATCGATAATTCTTGATTCTACTATAATGAATATATCGATAATTCTTGATTCTACTATAATGAACATATCGATAATTCTTGATTCTACTATAATGAACATATCGATAATTCTTGATTCTACTATAATGAATATATCGATAATTCTTGATTCTACTATAATGAACATATCGATAATTCTTGATTCTACTATAATGAATATATCGATAATTCTTGATTCTACTATAATGAACATATCGATAATTCTTGATTCTACTATAATGAATATATCGATAATTCTTGATTCTACTATAATGCCTACTTCTTCGGCACAGCCGACTGATTATACTGCATACTGACTATATATTTGAACATAACCTCTGCGCTTTTTCAGCACTAATCTGTCTCTACACCCAGTTACCAATCATCTTTTCGGATTTTTTCTGGAGTGCTGAGTTCCATTTCGCGTTGAGTTCGTTATATTTACTTACGAGCAAATACCTATAAAGATATGGATCCACCTCTTCTCCTCTAACTACGGGTTAATTAGTACGTCTTGTATCATTTTTTTAAGCTATTTGGTTGACCCTTTCCTCTTTTAATTGTACATAACTTATATATTTAAAACGTTTTTAAATTACCTTTATATATAGGAACTTATATTTTCATAATCCTTTTGGAAACAATTTTTAAACCATACATAACTGTAAATATTTGTATTTCTTTTAAACGATTTTTGATAAATTCTGAGACATATTTTTTTTTAGATACGACAAATTATATACAATTGTAGATTTTTTTTTAATCATGTCACCCCAAGCAAGGCATTCCACTGCCACTATAGCGCAGGGGGTTACACAGGGTGATAGACGCGTTAGGATGTACATAGGGGGAGAGTTGGAGAGAATGGGAGGGTTAGTGTGTTAGGTGTCTATTGACCTTACATTTAAACTCCTGGAGGAGAAGCAAGCATGCGGAAGGGAATTCCACAGGTGGGAAGTGCGAGAAAAGAAGCTGTTGGAGTAGAAATTGCGGTTACATTTCATCGGTTTCACTGTAAGAAGGTGGCACCTAGTTGCCAATCTAGTATCTCGTGCGAACTCACACCTAGGGGGCACCAGTGATTTAAGTTCATCAGAGCAGAAGCCATGAAAGTATTTATAGAAGAGGCACAGGGAAGCCACGTCACGCCGGTGAGAGAGTGACTGCAGATTTGTATTTATTTTAAACGAACCGTGATAAATTCTTAGTCGAGGTTTTTGTTTTTTGTTGGTTTTTTTTTTGGGTGGGGGGGTCCACAAGTAAATAGCTTCATACTTTTATTTTATTCATTTTTTTTTTAATTTTAGGACGAGTTCACGTACGGTTCGCCTCTTTATGCAGACTGGCTTTGACTGTCGCCAATCGGAAGCGTGTGCAAGACTTTGTACGGGCCTAAACTTTATAGATTTTGTTTCTAATGTCTGAAAGCGCTTATTGAGGGTGGACCGGAGACTGATAATTTCTGGTAGGGTCGGCGTGGTGAGGGGGGTATGATGTTGAGAGACCCGAAACCCCCTAGTGATCCACGTACAGACATCACTGACGACACCCCCTAGTGCCCCCACTACGGGGCGTATGTTTGAAATTAAACTGTTATTATCTCAAAATAGTATTCTTACAATCAAAAAAATATTTTCTGGCTTAAAACAGAAGGCTTGATGAGAGATAAAAACGGATCCACTAATCAATGAAATACTGATTAACTACACAGACATATCTTTCCGGTTTATTTATAGTCTCTACAATGTAAATTTATAGAAACTAGTGTCCACAAATGAGGGATCAGTTTATACAATTATTGTAATATAGAATTGATCCCTCACTTTATATCTACGTTATAATTTCCCGTTTGTTTATCAAATTCTGATGAGATATAAATTCACCTTTTCTACCCCTCCCTATGGGTTAATTACCAGGACTTATATCATTAAACCATTATTATCTTAAACAGATTTTTTTATAATCGAAAAATATTTACTGGCTTTAAATAACCCGCACAGGTTTACCCGCACGTAAAAAAGGAATCACTGAAATAAAAGAATAAAAACATGTATAATCAGTTAAAACCACATACACTAATACTTTCAAATTGTTGTCTGTAAACAAATGAAGAAAAATCGATTATTTTGCACAAATAAGTTTTAATCACATTAATAAACATTACAGAATTAACATTTCAGATAAAATTACAACTAATTATTACATAGGTAGGGACTTATTTGTTCAACTTCTTACATATATATATATATATATATCACGTCGATTTTTACGTACCCAAGAGTTCAGTTTATATATATATATATATATATATATATATATATATGTGGGGGGGGGGACTTATGAATTCAGTTATATATATATATATATATATATATATATATATATGCATATATTCTAAACATATACTGTTAAATATAAGAGACAATGAATGTTTACTATGTTTTATCATGAGCCGTTCTAAACGTCGTATTTTGTCTTTAATTTCAGTTGAAAATAACGACATAATAAACCCTCCAACATTTGGATAATTTTATTAATTTGTTTCTAAGCTTTCGGCTCACATGAGCCATCGTCAGAGAGGTTATTTAGACTGTAATAGGATAACATCCACCATCACCGACGATTTTATTTTGTGTTGACATAAAACTCCGCTTGGCAACGGCAATAGTTGCCAAAAATAATAAACGCAGTTCTCAAATTTGCAATGCGGCTTTATGACGTCACACCGCGTGATAGCGCGAAATGACAATAAAACCATGGAGTCGAATGCAATGTAATGTGTTATGTCCGGATTTAAAGGTGATTTTATTGAGTGTTGGTTGTTTAGATTTGATGTACATGGCCTCGAATATCTGAAGGTTCCTCTTACTGTGTGTATAAGGATCACCGTAATGTTGACCAAAATCTATCTGATATTACCTACATGTTATATATATATATATATATATATATATATATATAGGGACTTATTGAGTGATATATATAAAGACTTAATGATTCAACTTCAGACATACATATATGGCGAATATGGCTCCCAACAATTTTCTCGATTTTTGTAGCTCTGCTGACTTCAATGTTGATATCTATCTAGCTATCTCTCTCTCTCTCTCTCTCTCTCTATATATATATATATATATATATATATATATATATATATATATATTATATGGCTTTCATTATACCTTGGATATACCTTTTGTTAAAAGAGTCTTTGTTGCGGTAGTTTTTGATTATGAAATCTGTGATGTCGTATTTTTGTAGCTCGGTGGCAAACTCTTGGCCGAAGCTGAGGGCTTCCAGTGGTATATCCGATAGATTGAATTTGGATAAGTTAGTAACTTGGTCTGTTCTACAGATCCTGGACTACTTGCTGTTGTTAATTAATGTATGTATGTATAATATATATATATATATATATATGTGTGTGTGTGTGTGTGTGTGTGTGTGATTAAAACAAAATCTTTTACTTCATACTTCAATTTTGCCAAAAAGTTAATATATTATAATTCTCATCAATCTTATTTTTTCATTTGCTGGCTTTTTTTTCCTCAAAGTTTATTAACCGGCTTATTATATACATATATATAAATTGTATAATAGTTGTGGGGCGTTACCCACTTAACTATGGACTCTTCCTACCAGTATATTAACTGAGAGTTAATCACTCTCGTGGCTTCAGTTCAGTTCAGCACAGTCTCTCTGTCAGTCACTAGTAGTCACAAGCTTATATTTACTCTTTTCTCTTGTATCTATTTTTGACTTAATATATATTGTTAACCTTACTACCGTTTGTTTAAGTCTTTATATATATATATATATATATATATATATATATATATATCGCAGATCATCAGTCTGTCATGTAATTGTCAAGCATTTACTTTCGAGTTATCATTTCGTGGTCCCATCACTGGTCCACATCAATAATTGAATAGAGTAGCCATCAGCAGTTAGTTATAACCTAAAAACTATATCAATACTGGAATTAAATCCTGAAGGAATATTATACAAAATTGGGAACAGAGAAATTTTGGTTTATGCCTTTTAGAAATAGTATGAAATAATATTAGAAATAAAGCAAAATATTTGTAAGTTGCTTAAACCGGTCTTTCATATTGAAGTGTAAGTTTTTGTCTCCCAGAGGATTTACAGTAACAAACGCCGTTCTACAGAAGACTTTGAGAATGGACTATGTAAGTTTGAATTCATCTTGCACATATACAAATCAACCTCCGTTCGTGCATAGAATACTGCTGTCATATATGGTCAGGCTGTTCATCTCAGTGTTCCCGACAGGCTCCAAAGGAGAATCAGTAATGTGATAGGTACCAACTTGGCGGCTCGACTCCAGCCACTTTCTCATCGGCGGGGTGTGGCTTCCCTCTGTCTATTCTACAAGTATTTTCATGGATTCTGCTCCGAAGAACTTAGGTCACTGGTGCCCCCCTCTACAAGAATTTACTCGGACAACTGGCAACAAGGTCTCTTTATTTAAATCCACCAAATGCAGACGGCAATTCTACTCCATCAGATTCTTTTCTCGCACTTCCCGCCTGTGGAACTCCCTTCCTTATACTTGCTTTCCTGATGGCTACAATCTCCAGGAATTTAAATGCAATGTTAATACCTATCTCTTAACCACTTGACCCCAGTTCTTTCTACATCACCCTGTATATCTTTCTTTTCTCTCTATCTTTGCAAATGTCATCACACCCATATTTCCATCCTTCTCTTGTTCCCTTCTCTGACACCCCCTGCAACTGGTTTGTCTTTCTCTTTACTCTTCTCCTATCTAATCTTTTTCTCTTATGTAGCCCCCTGCGCATCAGTGGCGTTACCGCCTTGCTTTGGGTGAAACGATTTAAAAAAATGCAGCGAGGAAGTTTTAAGGAATATAAAAATGAAAAAAAGAAACAATTCTATTAGGATTAAAAAGAGACACTAGATTTTTTATTATATAATGAGAAAATAGAATCTGGAATTTCTGACACTCACAGAACATTGAAGGACGAAAAGCGAGTAACCTACATAACGAGCTTGCGTAAATTGAGGGGTAACATGAGGGATTAGGAAAGATCACAAAACTAAAAACTAGAATGTATAGGGTTTTGTGTAGTTGTTATGTATCTAATTAATGTATTAAATTATTCGGACAGAAGAAAAATAATGCAGAAACAACGTTCAAGGTCGAAAATATAAACAATGAGGAAAAGAATTAATTATATTGGTAAATTTTCGTTCTCCTTCAAATTTATCCAAAATAGCATTATCTCTGTGCAAATGTATATGCTGAACTCAAATCAACTGTTAATAATTAAAGAAACTTACCTTTTTTATCTAAATGTCCATTAAAAAAACGAACTATATCTTGCACTTTTTCTCTCCCGTAACTCTCACGAAGTCATGTAATTAACTACAGAATGACATACTGCGCATTTCTACGAATTTTGGCATATTTTTTGTCGATTTTTCTTCATTTACTGATACTTCCGGCGATGTACTTCCGGAAATTAAAGTAATGCGCTATTGTATTACTACACTTGTTACTCTCATAACAGGAAGTACATCGCCAGAAGTTTCAGTAAAGGAAGAAAATCGGCCAAAATTCGACAAAATTTCTGCCTACGTAGAACGTCATTCTGCAGTTAATTACATGATTTTGTGAGAGTTACGGGAGATAAAAAGTGCGAGATATAGTCCATTTTTTTATGGACTTACAAAGCAAAAAAGGTAAATTTCTTCAATAACTAATTGTTGATTGGAGTTCAGCATATACATTTGCACAGAAATAATGCTATTTTGGATAAATTTGAAGGGGGAAAGCCCGTGGGCACCTAAAACGAACATTTACCATTATATTTTAGTAAACCGACAAAAATATAGGTTTTTGGTATGACAAACAATGACAAATAAACCAAAGTTGCATCAGCGTATCAAAGATGGAAAAAATCGAACAATGGAAAAATAGTAATGAGATATCGTCAAAATGCAACAGGCTAAAGACAGCAATTATCGAGTGTGCCTGCTCGGGAATGACGTAATTAGACGAAGCTCGACAGAGCCTGGACTTATGTATATAAGACCGGGTTTTCCCTTGGTTAAATAGAAGCAAACGAAGCCCAAGGACTCAAAGAGAATGCAAAGAAGACAACTCTAGCCGTTACGTATGTCCGCTTTCCTCCTTTACACAAAACCATCACTGAAAAAAATAAACAGAATAAGTTAATCTAAACTTATTTATAAATGGAACTCTGTGTGTGTGTGTGTGTGTGTGTGTGTGTGTGTGTGTGTGTGTGTGTGTGTGTGTGTGTGTGTGTGTGTGCATCCGTTACCTATAGACTCCGAAACGGCTGAACCGATTTTCTTGAAAATTTACATAGTTGTACTATAAGCGTCCGCGAGTGTTCTTAGATAGGTTTTGTGTCGAGGTACCCCTGATAAATATCGAAAACCGATAATCGAAAAAATCGGGTCATAGAAGGAGTGGTCCGATTTTAATCAAATTTGATACACTCATAGACAAAGACATAAGAAACAATATTCAGAAGTTTCAAGGTTGCAGTTCTTACAATAGTGCAGAAAATCGATAATATATATATATATATATATATATATATAAGGCACGATGTTTGTGTGTCTGTCTGTTTATCTGTCTGTATGTCCTTTATACAAATCCACAATTTTTGGCGATTCTCATCAAACTTCACACAAATATTCTTTAGGCTGAGTCTGAGCTCCAGCACTTTGGATTAGTTTTAAAGCTTTCATTACACCCGTGCAACGCCGGGCTATACTTCTAGCATATATATATATATATATATATATATATATATATATATATATATATATATGTGTGTGTGTCACGTGCGATTGATAAATTGTCGCAATTATTTTATTATTTCGTATATTCTTTAGGCTGAGTCTGAGCTCCAGGACCATGGATTAGTTTTAAAGCTTTCATTAAACCCGTGCAACACCGGGCTATACTGCTAGTATTTTTAAAATACATGTTGTTGATCTTTGATGTTAAGGCGATTTTGTCTCCGCGGTAGCAGTATATAACAGGGTTCCATGATCGCCCACGTCTGGAAGGGACACTGAATACATTAGAATAATATGAATAACTAAACAACACGGAAGGAAGTTTAAAGGGAAAATAGCCGATAGAGGAAGAAGAAAAAAGAGATTAATGACGATTCTCGTGTCTCATTACAATGGTAAAAGCACTATATTTGTTGCAATCGTTATAACAATGGGTGTGTTTAGCTCAAGATATCTTCGCTCTTTAAGCAACATTAGAATCCAGAATTGACCTTTTATTCGTGATTGGGTGTCTTAACAAGGCCCCAGAACTTCCTCTGCCCTCTTATTTGCGGTGGTTTGTATTAAGATTTTCTTTCTTTCGCATAGACTGATTGTCACTCGAGGCAAGAGAGACCAGTGTCCTTCTATTTAACTCATACATCCATGCCTTTAGTCTAAACATAACAAAATTACGATCGTTGATTGATAAATAAGTGATATAAAGAACTCCTACAAAATGTAGTGAAGAAAAGCGAGAAGAAAGGACTATTGCAAGAAAACAGAATGCATGTTTTTTAGCAAAAGAACAGATCAGAATTAAAATTAAAATTTAGTAATACCAAAATCAAATAAACATAACATTTTAAATATCAGGAATATGTAAGGACGGAAAATGTAACTCTGAATTCCAAAGCTGCATCGGGATGATGAAAGATGCTTCGCAAAATCTAAGCAAATTATTAAGAAACAGGAAAAAAACTTACTGAACTGTTACGTAATATCTGTTCTCTTATATGACAGTGAATGCTTGACAATTACATGACAGACTGATGATCTGCGATATATATATATATATATATATATATATATATATATACTTAAACAAACACGTCGTCATTGTGCGGACCTTAGAATTCTTTCGGCCAACGCATTTTCAAAGGTAACCGTTGGCAATAATTATTTGTAGTAGACGGGACACAGGAAAATAAATAATTACTTATGGAAGGGAAAGTTGGAACTCGTTTAAAATTAAATAAGATTAAAAAAAACAAATTTAATTAAATAATAATGTAAAAGAATATATCAAATTTTACACTTGAAATAAAATTATACATTAATTAATCTAAATTTATTTTATAAATGGAACTTTGTCTGTGTGTGTGTGTGTGTGTGTGTTACCTATAGACTCCGAAACGGCTGAAACGATTTTCTTGATAATTTACACAGTTGTACTATAAGCGTCTGCGAGTGTTCTTAGCTAGATTTTGTGTCGAGGTACCCCGATAAATATCGAAAATCGAAAATCGAAAAAATCGGGTTATAGAAGGAATGGTCCGATTTTAATCAAATTTGATACACTCATAGATAAAGACATAAGAAACGATATTCAGAAGTTTCAAGGTTGCAGTTCTTACAATGGTGCAGAAAATCGATAATATATATATATAAAAGGTAAGATGTTTGTATGCGTGTCTGTTTATCTGTCTGTATGTCTGTATTTTTTCAGCCCTTTTATTTTAGTTTTTGCTTCGGGTTTGGCTCGAGGTAGGTATAATAGTAGTTCTTAGTCTCAGCCATGATACCATTTACTCAGAGGACTTATTTAGCCTTCAAAATTCAGTTTACGACGAAAAAACTTATTCGATATCGATACTAGGAAAACAAAATTTGACTTACATCCATTCATTTTTCTTTCAGTCTAAGGTTTCGCTTTAACTGGAAACAACTATTGCTTTTTAGTCTTTCGTATCAACATCTAAAGAGTCTGAGCTCCAGGACTATGGATTAGTTTTAAAGCTTTCATTACACCCGAGCAACGCCGGGCTATACTGCTAGTAAAATAAATAAGTGTACTTTATTTTTATGACTAATCTTGACTGGCTTGAGAGAGATGATGATGGGATGGAGAGAAAAGGTTACTGTGGCGAAGCAGAATCCAGGGCTCTCTCGTTTTTGGAATTTTCACTCCCCTGGGGCCAGGTTGTACTTTACTTGATGGTCTTTTAAATAGCTTCACAAAGGGCTTAACTAATGTTGATTTATTCTTTTTTCTTCTTAGGATGCCCCCTAAAATGAGACAATACCTTTTTCAATAAATAAATTCGTGCACCGCCCAATCACTGTTTTATTTGGGTGATGCTTTTTTATAAAATTCTTGAGTGTCTCCCAAATTTACAACATTCTTTTAATTTTACTAAAAATGAAGGTATCCTTCTATCCATTTTCCTCCTCCCTACCAATTCCCTCCAACACTCTCCCTACGTACTTCCTAACTCGTCTATCAGCCTCTGACATTTCCTATACCCAATCGCTCTATGTAAGCCACTGTGCTATAGTGGCAGTGGACTGCCTTGCTTGGGGTGATATGATTAAAAAAAGAAAAATCTTGCTGTCGCTCCTTGTGAAGATCTGGAAGATTTTAGGTTGTTTTTTTTTTTGTTTTTTGTTTTTTATACTCCTACACTTCTTATTCTTCTATGTGCCCTGTCCCTTCAGGACGTAGGCGATCATGGCTCTCCACGTCTCCCTATTCCTTGTGGCTCTTAGTATGTTTGCTCCTGTTGCTCCTGGCAACACCCGTTCCGTCATCCACCTGATCAGACCCTGCAAATATGTTATCCGCTGCCTTCCTCTGTCTCTCCTTCCTTCTATCTGACCAGTCAGTATAAGGTTCTCCGAGCTCTCCTTCCTTATTGCATGTCCCAGGAACTTCAGTTGTCTCTTCCTGATGCTCAGCATCAATTTCCTTTTTGTTGCCATTCTTTCTAACACTTCGTCGTTGCTTGTATGCTCAGTCCACGATATCCGTAGCATCCTTCTGTAGAACCACATTTCGGCCGCTTCCAGTTTTGTCCTCATTTTCGATGATATTGTCCAGCATTCACAGCCGTATTGAAGAACTGACATCACGTAGCAGTCTAGAACTCCTACACTAAGTTCTACAACTATCCACCCCCAGCCTCATAGTTTTCTCTAAAGGTACAATTTAATTGGTAAAACCTTCAAAATCTTGTCCAGGAACGTCTTCAAACCACCGTCTTTGCCATGCTGGTTTCAAAGTCTTCACTGTGAATCCTTCCCTGGCTTTATTAATGAGATTTAAGTAATTTAAGATATTGAAGTGATCCTGCCAAAACTCTCTTAGGGTTAGGTTTGTATTTCCGGTGGCTTCAAAACACCTTCGAAACAAGGTTTTGTGTATACTTTCTTGAAGCTAGGAATTACTTGCTGACCCATTGGTCGGAGAAGTGGTGTTGTGTTGAGTGGAAGAAACTGCATGTTAATAAATTGAAATTCGTCCAACAAATCCTTTTCTAGTTTTGTGCAGGAACATTTTCTAACACAAGCAAGGTATTGAGTATTAAGTTGTTTTTTTTTCAAGATATTTATTAACTGATGGAACAAGAACTTTATTGACCTACTCGATGAAAAATTACCTTGTAATCTGTGCTTTGCTATTAGCTCTCCACATCACATTCAATTGCTTCTTGTGAACATTACATCTCTTGAAAACTCGTAGATTGAACAGACTAAGAGGATAAGGTTATTCTTCATTGGCTTGTAACCAGGCAAATGTGATGATTTAAGTCATCTTAGGCATCTTTTTCCCAAAAGAGAACTGTCTCGTCACAATTAAAAATTTATTCTGATATGAAACCCTCACTATCAATGAGTTCCTGGATCTCTGCAACAGTTTTATCAAAGCTCACGGCCTTTCCATGTCTCACTACACTGTTGATGATGGGGTAATTTTTAAATTCTTCAAACTATTCTCGGCTTGCCTTAAACACATTTTCATTTTCAGAAGACGTGCCTTATATTGTTCTGAGAAGAGCCATGTACAGCGCCCTTGCCTTTGGAACATTATTGTAACCCTAAAAGATTACTGCGTTAGTAATCACTAAAACGGAAGTTGGGAATAATAGTATATCAACAAGTACAAGACTCGTACGCTGCGTGTAGTAGATACACTGCTAATGAAATGCTAATCAGTATTATCACTCGGTATTTACCACTTGCCCACTAAGGTGGATGCCCAATGCGGATGCGACACAAGGTCATCTAAAATGGGGATTCTGAGCCCTTAAATATCCTGTGGATCCTGCTTAAAGCCGGATCGGGCTCTTGTCTATTCACCCCAGACGAGACTCTACCCTTCGGCGGAGCCTCGTCTGGGTTCCTCCCCAGAGAGAGATTTTGGATCGGTATGATCACTCTTCTCTACTCCAATAGTGTCAACGTATTTAAGAGAACAGCAACATCCCATACAACACGCATGTAATATCTTCAGACACACAATCACCTGGTAGCTGACTCTCATTTATCTACACCAACATCAGCTTCTCAAAATGTTCTAGGGCTTTTGGATGGTGCTTATTAATTATGCCTTGGGCTGCATCAAGCTTTTTAATTTCTACCTTGTTCTTTAGGATAGATCAAGTTGTTGATGCCAAACGTCTGTATAGATTGGCAAGGTCACAAATATGGGTATCTTCTTTGTGCTTTCAAGTCACTGGTGCCTCCTCAACAGGTGCTTACTCGTGCAACCAGACTGGCAACTGGGTCCCACCCATTCACAGTCAGGTTAGTCAAATGCAGACGACAATTCTACTCCTGCAGCTTCTTCTCTCGCACTTCCCGCCTGTGGAACTCGCTCCCATATTCTTGATTTTCTGACGGCTACAACCTCCAGAAATTTAAATGCAAAGTCAATACTCATCTACTAACCACTGGACTCTAGCTCTCTCCCCACCCCCGTATAACCTTCTCTTTCTCTTCACCTATGTATCTGTCATCGCACCTGCTTTCTCAGCTTTCTATTGTTCCTTTCTAACTAGATTGTAGTCCTAACTCTTTTCTAATTAATCTTTTTGCAGTTATGTAGCCCCCGGCACATCAGTGGCATTTCTGCCTTGCTCGGGGTGAAATGATTTAAAAAAAAAATTATATTCTTTTACATTTAACGGATATTTTCTTTCGTCTTAGCGTCATCCAGCTTCATATATATATATATATATATATATATATATATATATATATATATATATATATATTAACTTTTAAATTCTTGACACTTGTATGAGGAAGGGTTACGTCTTCTAATATGAGACATTGGTTTCTGTCTGCTTTCCACTTTTTACTTCCTTAAATTCAAAAATTGTTCATCTCACCCTATTTTATTTTCCTGTATATGGATGATATTTTGGAACTTCTTCCGGTATAAAATCTTTTAACACTTTTGAATTTGACTAAGTAAAATTTTCGTTTCGCCGTTGCTGAAGAAGCGAGGATTTCCTCGTAGAACTGCCTATCCAACGGATTTAAATATCGAGTTTTTTGTTTTATTATATATATATATATATATATATATATATATATATGTGTGTGTGTGTGTGTGTGTGTGTGTGTGTGTGTGTATTTAGGCAGCAATTTTAATAAAATCCGTTCATACTCACGTATAAACTTTTGCGTATTATAACTGAAAGATGTCAGAAATGAGCTATAACGTTGACAGATGTTATTATCATTCATTTCTCAAAGTACCCAAGTACTTTCAACCTCTTTCCGAGATCATCTTCACGGGTGTGAGTTATGGTATTAAAAAAAACACAAAACTGTGTTACTAAAAATTACTGTTCATTTTTTGCTTCAAATTATATATAGATATATATAATTAAATTTGTTTTGAGTTAAAATAGTTTACGGAAAATTCTACGTTTCGAGATTTCTACCTCGTCGTCAGGCAATTTTAGCACACTGTTGTGAAAATTACATTTATTTGAATATAAGAATTTATTTGAATATAAAAAACAATACATTTGTTATTTATGGATCTGGGAAGACAGAAAATTTATGTCTGCGTTCAATTTAACTAATCAGAATAGAGATCCACTTTAAATCTGAAAAAGGGTATATTTTTGGAGAATACATGATTTCCTCTTTCAATCTTAACGGCAAAGACATTCATATATATATATATATATATATATATATATATATATATATATGACATTCATATATATATATATATATATATATATATATATATATATATGACCCGGTAAATGAACCACATTTCACTGCCTGATGGTGGTATATTGAACACCAAACCTTAATAGACTTTGAATTGTTGTATGCCATTATTACAACAATAATAATAACTATATATATATATATATATTTAAAGAAATGATGTATTTTATGCTTTTTTAAGAGAATAACTCTAAATGAAAATAGAATAATCCTTTTGTTATTATTACTTTGCAAAATTTAACAAGGCAAATAGCGACAATTTATCCATCGCATGCTGTAGATCTGTTATATATATGTACACTACCGGCCATAATCATTAGGCGACCCAAGTCTTTTTAAAAAAAAATTATGTATTTCATACTATTTTTAGTATTTATTGCCAAGTGGATAATTCTAAATGAAAATAGAATAGTTCTTTTGTTATTATTATTTGCAAAATTTTACAAGACAAGGAAGCAAATTCATTCATTGATGAAACTGCAAAATAGGTAATTATTAAATATTTATAAATTCATTTAATGCGCATGTTATTACGCAATATTAACAAAAGAACCATTTTTCATTTACAATTATTCACTTGGCAATAACTGCTAAAAAATAGTATGAAATACATCATTTTTTGAGACACTGGGGTGGCTTAACAGGGTAGTATATATATATATATAAATTATATTTTAGAACATGTACATAATTTTTCTATATATATATATCCACGACAAAGGTACATTTGTTTCGACATTGAAACGTCAATGTCTCATCAGGCTGTATGTAAAGAAATGTAAAGCCTCTTTTCTTACACTTGGTCAGTTGTGTTAGGGTGTTGGTGGGGGTGTAGTGGTAGGGAAACAAGTCTCTGACCGTTGGAATTTGGGAGAGATTGATGTTAACCTTCACTAACACCCAAACACAACTGACCAAGTATAAGAAAAGAGGCTTTCCATTCCTTTACATACCGCCTGATGAAACATTGAAGTTTCAATGTCGAAACAAATGTACCTTTGTCGTGGATATATATAGAAAAATTATGTACATGTTCTAAAATATAATTTTTATAATAAATATTCACAGCTCTATATATCTATATCTATATATATCTATATATATCTATATATATCTATATAT
This sequence comes from Ascarosepion bandense, assembly GCA_037127315.1. Classification (NCBI taxonomy): domain Eukaryota; kingdom Metazoa; phylum Mollusca; class Cephalopoda; order Sepiida; family Sepiidae; genus Ascarosepion; species Ascarosepion bandense. The sequence goes on along the minus strand of JBBBDQ010000689.1, from coordinate 621,089 downwards.
ATATATATATATATATATATATATATATATCGAGCACTGTTTTAAATTAATGTTTTGGACGTTGTAAGAATACTTTCTTCGTTCTGTATTCACTCGGATATATATATATATATATATATATATATATTGATGAATGCATGAGAGTTCGTTTTAGGTTAGTTATAAATTTAATTTGATTCGGAACTGTCAATAAGAGTCTTTTTCATAAAAACAATTCAATCAAAACGAAATTATTTCCATTTTCATAAAATGAGACCTCAATCTTCTTTTGAATTTTCCATCCAAATTGATTATTGTTCAACGAATACATCCAACCGACCATCTTCACCATTCGACCTCTTCTTTCACTTATTCAATTACCTGCTGGGGTTAGGGTTGTATAGAGAATTTCACCATCCTTGACCCTCGGACATATTTCCGCTTCACTATTCTGCCCACTTTCCGGCTATTGTCGGACACACATAATCACGCAAACAACAGCCCGGCACCACCTTTTACCGCCATCATTAAGACATTGATTAGGCTGTCATGATGGGCCGAGCAAACGATACAGCTGTTGGTCGCTATCATTAATACATCGGTGATGAGAAGTTTGGCACCAGCATCTTTGTTGAATTTCCTATTGGAACTGTTCTATAGAGGCACACAAAACCGCATGTATATACATATATATATGAAATGAATACTCGTATTTAAGTAGATATTCTGTTTTTTAATTAAACTGTATTAAATATTTATATCTACCGGCCTGATGATTTACGATAAATTGTTATTACAAAAATATGTGCCATTCGGCAGGATTCGAACCTGCGACCCCTATTTACATAGGGGAAGCTACTATTTGATCTGGCAACGTCTTAGACCTCTCGACAACGTTGCCAGATCAAATAGTAGCTTCTCCTATGTAAATAGGGGTCGCAGGCTCGAATCCCTGCCGAATGGCACACATTTTCGTAACAACAATTTATCGTAAATAATGAAGCCGGTAGATACAAATATATAATACAGTTTAATTAAAAAACAGAATATCTACTTAAATACGAGTATCGATAAAAAATAATTTTCAAACAATTCATTTCAAATTGTCGGTTGTTTATAACCAAGTTACGTTAAAATGCGTTAATTTTCCGTAACATATATATATATATATATATATATATATATAAAGGAATATAGTTTTAAGGTGTGCTATATTTATAGGTTAAAGTGCCCCACATCAGGGATAAAGCGTATATAAATATGAAAGTGGACATTGAATCAACACTCATTGGCGACAGACTGTTTCATGCTAGGTGCAATCATCGGGCCACGTGTATTGGTTTTTTTCTAAGCGATTTATATATACGGGTCAGTGGTGCATTGTGGGTAATTCTTCTAGCGGTTTTTTGGGCGGGAGTGGTTTGTTTATTTGTTTATTGGATAAATTCATTTTACTTTTTTTATTTTTATATTTATTTATTCTTTTCTGTTTACGATGATTATTTATTTGGATGCGATATTTATTTATTTTATTATTTATTTTATTTCTATTATTTTTTTATTTTTTTATCTCTTCTAATGGTTGTTATGGTGACAGTATTTTGTTAATCTGTTTAATATTTGCTTGGAATAAATTATTTGTTCTTAATTATTATTTACTCATTCTTTTCCGAATTCAATTTTTAAGTAACGTAGTAAAAATTTGTTTTCATGTCTGCATTTTGAGATGAGTTCAGATCGTTTATTTTGTAGTTTGTTTTGGTCTGGAAAGGTAATAATAGCTTTTTTTCAAATTGTACAATTAGACATAAAATAATTCTACCCGTCTATAACAGAACCCTTGCTAGATAAGGCCATCACCTTACCCCAAATAAAAATAAACAAACGAAATCGATATCATTAAACACTTCCGTAAATCACTACTGTTCGACAATGAAAACGCATGGATAAAGAAAGAAGGGTTATTTCACACTAAATTGGGAAGCTTTGTCGGTGCAGCGACCTGCGAAATCATACCTATATATTTACTACAGGAACTAAGCAAAATAATAGATAGACATTATACAGAACTTTACAGGGCCGACGATCTCATAATTTTAAGAAACTATAACAAACAACACAAAGACAAAACTACAAAAACAATTATAAAAATTTCCAAAAATAACGAATACGACATAGACATAAAAACTCATCTAAACGAGGTAGATTTCTAGATATTAGATATGACCTTCAACCTAAGAAAAAATACATACAAACCATATAGAAAATCCAACGATAAACCATAAATCCGCTGAGGGTGACAAAGCGAACCTCGCTGCCGAACTTGAGAAGGACTTCTATTCTGTGGTGGACAAGAAATGGCTCGTAAATGTTAATGCTTCTAAAACAAAGCTGCTATCTATTAACCATCATAGACAATCGCTCCTACCCACCTGAGAACAAAACACTACGCCTCCTTGGCCCAACACTCTCAGTAGAACTCAAGTGGACGACTATATCGAATCTATAGCTAAATCTGCTACTAAAAAGGTCGGTTCACTGTGCAGGGCCAGGAAGTTTTTTTTCCCGTCTGAATCCATCTTGAACATATAAATCTATCATCCGCCCGTGTATTGAATAATGCTGCCACATCTGTTCGAGTGCCCCTGCTATTCACTTCGAGGTTCTTGAGAAAATACAACGGAGAATCTTAATGTGATCGATACCAACTTAGCAGCTCGGCTGCAGTCGCTCTCTCACCAGTGTAATGTGGCTTCCCAGTGTTTCTTCTACTACTAATACTTTCAGTGTTTCTGTTGCAATGAACTTAGCTGACTGGTGTCCTCTATGTATGAATTTACTCGAGCTACAAGACTAGCAACTAGGTCCCAGCATTTTACAGCTAAACCGATAAAATGTAAACGCAATTTCTACTCTAACAGCTTCTTTTCTCGCACTTCCCGCCTATGGAATTCCCTTCCATATACTTGCTTCCTCGACAGCTACAATCTCCAAACATTTAAATGCAAGGTCAATAATCTCCTATCTCACAAACTCGCATCCTTTCTCTCAAGCTCTTTTCTCCATCCACTCCACCCTCATCACACCAGTATTATCATCCTTCTCTTACCCACTTCCTGAAACTCCCTATAACCTACTCCTTTTTCTCATCACTTTCCCCCTATGTAACCCCCTGCGCAACAGTGGTAGTAAAACTGCCTTGCTTGGCGTGAAATGATTAAAAAGATCTCTAAATATATACAGGAGTGGCAGCCATATTCGAATATGGACGAAAGAGAAGATGCTTAATCTTGTCTTCTCCTTTTTTTTAAATTACTCTTCCTAAAGATCCCTTTGCTTATTTTGTTTATTTATGAAGAGGAATCAATAAGTCAGTCAGTTAAGTTCCATACGTGATACACGCTTTGGGCGATCCTGTCTCGAAAGAGAGATGTCTGACTGGGCAGAAGATTATCCCGCTAAGTGCCATACGTGATACACGCTTTGGGCGATCATGTCTCGAAAGAGAGATGTCTAACTGGGCAGAAGATTATCCCGCTAAGTGCCATACGTGATACACGCTTTGGGCGATCATGTCTCGAAAGAGAGATGTCTGACTGGGCAGAAGATTATCCCACAGTAAGTTGCCATTGGTTTCTCCAGTAGACTGGTTGCCAGCCAAGGCTATAGAACACAATCTGTCCGATTATTTAACCCATAACTGGAAGGAAGAAACAGATTAATATCTTTCGCAATGGTATTTGTACGCAAGTGAGTGCCGGGAATTCAACAGGAATTCGAACTCGGTTTCCCGATTTGTCGTTCCTAGTGGATATCCACCGCACCACAACGCACATCAATAAGGATCAATAAGACTTTACTGTAAATACTGGATTTTAAATCTTTGAAGATAAAGGTTGACTTGGAAGCAAAAAGCAGGAAAAAATTTCCACAGGTGAGATACAGGAGAAAATAACTTTAATATAGAAGTTACGGTTATCTGTCGCCATTTCAATTGTAAATTGATGAGACATTGCGCCGCCAATATTGTATTATGCTTAAATTCATAAATTTTCGGTAGCAGATGAAAATTGATCAGAACAATTACCATGAAAGTATTTTAAGAAAATACTCTCAGAAGGTACATTAAAGTGGACTGAAACCGAGATGCCAGGTCAAACTAATAACATTGCGGATTCTCTGTATTTTAACCTCGTTGCCGAGCTTGAAAATGACCTCCAATCTGTGGTGGACTGGGGTAAGAAATGGCTCTTAAATTTTAATGCTTCCAAAATAAAACTGCTATCTGTTAACCATCATAGACAATCGCTTCTACCTCCCATTAGCATGAATCAGGCTAGCCTCCCTGAGATCAAAACACTTCGCCTCCTTGGCCTAACTTTCTCAGCAGACCTCAAGTGGAATGACTACAGAAAAGACACTAAGAAGGTACATTAAAGTGGACTGAAACCGAGATGCCAGGTCAAACTAATAACATTGCGGATTCTCTTTATTTTATCAAGAATCTCTAAATATATACAGGAATAATAACCATATTCGAAATATGGATGAAAGAGTTGATGCTTAATCTTGTCTTCTCTCTTTTTTTTTAATTACCCTTCCTAAAGATCCCCCTGTTTATTTTTCTTTAAGCGCAGATATCCGATTCTAGTTTCAGAACTATTAAGGCTTCTGTTAGTATCGATAACAACTGAGGATGTGTATTAAAACCCTGACGCATTAATTTTTAATTTAGTTTAAATGAAATCCAACAGTTTCAAAGAATCATTCATTTTATTCAAATAAAAGCCTTGTTTTACAAAAGGAATTGTTGAGATTCCATCAAATTGTCTGTAAAGACGGCCGCTGGATATCGTTGTATTAAGAGATGTAGTTTATTTACAACATCAAATAGGCTTAAAATTAGAACTATTTTTTATAGCTAATTATGATATTAACAGGCACCTCGGCGTGGTGTAATGGTTAGCAAGTTCGTCTCGCTAGAATCATTATAACTGAGTAATGAGTTCTATCCTCACTGGGTACCCACTATTTTCGGCCGTGTGTCACGTCCAAGCTACGCTTAAAAAATCACCTTCCTCTAGGTTTTGGGGTTGGTCGCAGAGCTAACAACCCTGCCCCATAAAAAAACAGTTTGTGACGGAAACAGCAAAAACGCTACCCTACAGACCACTGGGTGTAACGGAAAAGTTTATTTTATAATATTAACCTAAAAACCTTTCTCATCACTTTACCCCTATGTAACCCCCTGCGCAAGTAGAGCAGTAAAACTGCCTTGCTTCGGGTGAAATGATTTTAAAATAATAAACACAATTATTCCAATCACCCGACATCTATAATCAAACAGATACCAAAGTCGATTAAGCGCAGGTCTTCCGACAACTCTTCTAATCAAATCATGTTTAACGAAGCTAAGAAAGACTATGAAAAGCCCTAAAGAAAAGTGGCTTCTCGGTAACACGCATATACTCACAACAGAGCACAACAAAGGCCAACAGGAAAAGATACATCATATGGTTTACCCCACCGTATATTTTTTTAATCGTCTCACCCCAAGAAAGGCGGTATCGCCGCTGATGCGCAGTGGGCTACGTAAGAGTAAACTTTTAGATAGGAGGAGAGTAAAGAGAAAGACGAACCAGTTACAGGAGGTGTCAGAGAAAAAGCAAGAGAACGATGGAAACACAGGTGTGAAGACAGTTGCGAAGGTAGAGAGAAAGGAAAGATAAACAGGTGATGTAGAAAGAACTGGAGTTAAATACATAAGAAATGGCAATTGACATCGCATTTAAATTCCTGGAGGTTATAGCCGTCAGGAAAGCAAGAATATGCAAGGGAGTTCCACAGGCGGGAAATGCGAGAAAAAAATCCGAAGGCCGCATTTAGTTGATTTAACTGTGAATGGGTGGGACCCTGTTGCCAGTCTGGTTGCACGAGTAAACTCCTGTGGCATGGACATCAGTGACTTCAGTTCGTCGGAGCAGTAGCCATGAAAATATTTATAGAACAGAGTTAAGCCACATCCCGCTGGTGAGAAAGTGGCTGGAGTCGAGCCTCCAAGTCGGTACATATCACATTACTGATTCTTCTTTGGAGCCTGTCGAAAACACTGAGATGAACAGCAGGGGCGCCTGACCATATATGATAGCGTATAGTAAAAACGTAAAAACCAATATGGGAAAAATGTTCTTCAAGCTTTTACATAAACACTTCCCAGAATCAAGCACTCTCCACAAAATATTCAACAAAATCCCGGTGAAAATCACTTACAAATTTCACCAAGAATGTGGCACAAATAATAAAAAGCACAATCAAAGAACTATCAACAAACAACCCAAACAAATTAAACCTATGTGAAACGGCAAAATAAGAAAAGAATGACTCTTAAACGGTAATTGTTTACAAAACAAAGTCATATACCAAGCGACGGTAAAATCACCAGATAAGGAGAAAAAATATACATAGGAATAGCAGAAGGCCCCTGGAAACAATGAAACTACGCACACAAAACATCCTTCACAAATAATAAATACACGAACAACATAATGCTTTCTAAATATATTTGTGAAATTAAAAACAAACCTAAACCACACCAAAAATATCATGGAAAATACGGAAAAGAACATCAGCCTCCATGAATCAATCCAAAACCTGCAGACTTTGCTTGGAGAAAATGAAAAGCTATTATTAACTTCCTAGGCTAAAACAAACTACTAAATAAACGACCTGAACTCATCTCAAAATGCAGACATGAAAACAAATTTTTACTACGTTACTTAAAAATCGAAATCTGAAAAGAATAAATAAATAAAAGAACAAATAATTTAGTCCAAGTAAATAATATACAAATTAACAAACTAATAACACCATAACAACCATTACAATAGATAAAAAAATAAATAATAATAATATAAATAAAAAATATGTAATAAAATATATAAATAGCTCATTCAAAGAAATAAATTAAACATCGAAAACGGAAAAGAATAAATAAATATTAAAATGAATTTTATTTAAATAACTAAACAAGCAAACTACTCCCGCCAAAATAATCGTTAGAAGAATTACTCATAATGCAACACTGATCTGTATATCTGTATCGCCTGGAAAAAATCCAATGCATGTGGCCTTTTGATTGAGCCTACCATGAAACAGGCTGTCACCTCCGAGTGTCCACTTACATATATATATATATATATATATATGTGTGTGTGTGTGTATGTGTGTGTGTGTGTGTGTGTGTGTGTGTGTGTGTGTGTGTGTGTCAGATTAAATAAATTGAAAAACTATGTTTACTTATTTTTAATAGAATCCGTTCATCCGTTCATACTCACGGATAATCTTTTGCGTATTACAATCAAAAGATATAAGAAATGAACTGTAACGTTGAAAAATGTTATTTTCATTCATTTTTAAGGTACCCAAGTACTTTTAACCTCTTTCCGAAATCATCTTCAATGGTGTGAGTTATGGTAACAAGTGTAACCGGAAAACTGGTTATGGTAACAAATGTAACCAGAAAAAATGACTGTATATTTTTTCCTGCTTCAAATATAACGGTTGACAAATTGCTAGCGTTCATCAAAAAGAGAAAATTATCCAAAATGGAATTTTTTTATATGTTGTAATGTCATGGTCATGCACGTGTTAAAACATGAAAAAACTGTACTTTTTACAAACATTTTAGAAAATTACTACAGTATTCATAGCTGATCTTATTAATTGACGGCTTAAGTGTTTTAATGAATATTGTCTCCAGAATCTGTAGTTTGCTTTTGTTGTTTTCTTGGTGTAGGATAGTTGTATTATCAATCATTTTTTTTATATTGTAAATGTAGACAGGAATGTTGTTGTAGTATTTGCGCGTAAGTGAATACAACGAATTCAACTGGAATTCGAACTCGGTTTCCCGATTTGTCGTTCCGAGTAGATATCCACTGCACCACAACGCTCATTTATTACGGGTACTTTTCCACAAACAAATGAATGTTTATTATTCAAGGACTGAAAAAGAAAATAGCCACTGATTAAAAAAAATAGAGACAAGATAAATCAGTGAATTATTTCTTTGGGGTGGAAGGAATGGACAATGCGGGGATACGTCTCAATGAATGATTAGTGCCATCGTCTTTAAAGCTGCCACCTCGAACACGTATGGGTGTGCCTACAAATGCATGTCAGTTGGTAGTTATGTCACGCCACGGTCAACAGCTTGCTGGCTTCTTGATATCTGACCCTCCCAAGGCATTTCCGTTCCATCTAACTTCCTGTTTTTTTCTGTTTTTGTTTTTTTGTTTGTTTGTTTTTTTGTTTTTTTGCATGACACATTACCTTTTATGCTAAACACATTGGCTCATTCAATCAAGAATTGTTTTTAACAAACTGGAGTGTTAATGTTTACCTATGTTATAAATGAGCTTATATGACACACACGCTGACCTCCGAATAACGCCTCCCTGATTAAGGGGGCTTAGCTACACTTTTAACCTTTTAAAACCTCAAACTTGAAATTGAAATCATCATTTGATAAGAGACGGATAGTGTCGAAACAAAATGGCTACTTTTCTAGTGATATTATAACATATTAATTTGCACAAGTGTATATATATATATATACATATATATATATATATATACTTGTGCAAATTAATTGAAATAAGTGGTTTAGTTTCCTTTCCTATGTTTATATATATATATATATAGTATTGAATGGTAATGGTTATTAATGCAAGAACTGTTGTTTTTTTTCAGTTGCTTACTGTTGAGGAGGCATTTTTAATAAGCAGGAATTCACGTCATCGTTATTGAGCATTGAGCAGCGAAATTGAATACCTTTTGAGTTGCAGTATAATATTAATATAACAATAATTATATATATATATATATATATATATATATATATATATATATATATATCAGTGAATCACTTTATGCAAGATTTACTACAGCGTGTTTGCCAGAAACTTGACTATCGTCATGACAGGTTGTCTGCATATAAAACATTTACGAAGTTTTGTAAAATCGGTTATAAAATCTATATGCCTTTGAATATCTTTGTCGAATTTTGATAAATCTTACATTGTTCAACAGGAAGATTATTTAATTTCGTTTGTCTGGAGCATGTAGTTACGCAGATATTCACATTTTTCCCTCACACCACACGATTTTTGAAAATTCGAAAATGAGCTATTATCGAAAATTTTGAATAATTTACTAGATGATAGAGACTGAATTACATTAACAGAATGTGATAGATAGATAGATAGATAGATAGATAGATAGATAGATAGATAGATAGATAGATAGATATAAACAGACTGGAATAGATAGATAGATAGATAGATAGATAGATAGATAGATAGATAGATAGATAGATAGATAGATAACACATTACTTTATAAGTCCTGGGTTTAATATATAGATATCACTACTAATAAAAAAAATGTATATGATTTTTATGAAAAAAAATGGCACGTGGCAAAATTTGAACCAAATCGGTTTATTAGTTTAAAAATTACAGTTTTTATTTGTAGCGTTATCTATATGTCAGGCCCGTGACTTATTGAGTGATGTGTTATGAATAAATTTAGATAGATATATAGATAGATAGATAGATAGATAGACAGATAGATAGATAGATAGATAGATAGATAGATAGATAGATAGATAGATAGTGACAGCGAGAGAGAGAGAGAGAGAGAAATGGGGATAGAAAGCGATTTGATAATTATTCCCTTCATATCGTTTTGTCTTTCCTGAACGATGACAAAGTTGTTTACTAACAAGACTGTCGTTTCAGTTCTCTTTGATTCTGACAGAATCCATGTTTCTCAAATAATGTTTTAGCTAAATTTAGCCCTTTGAACACTCGATCATTAACCGGCCACCTACATCTCTCGTCTGTTATTCTAAATTTGATCCATGCTGGCTTTTGTGTCTTTATTTATTCACATTCAAATGGTCATTAAAGAAACCGTTTCCAAGGTAGAGAGTTAGAAACACACAACAGAACTCTCGCAACAACCCACTAGCCAGCTTTAAACCGACCGGACCTATGACTGCTCGACGCCGCATCTATCTTCTCATTCGTGCCGGTGGGCGCAGAAAACTGGTCCCGTTTTAAGTTCACAAGGAAAGAACGCCACAGTACGAAATGAGAAGAACTTGGACCCAGTTTCCAATCTCGTACATTTAGTGTGCGTTGTAGTGCAATGAATATCGGATAATAATATAAGGATATCAACAACATATCGTTCGTAGATGGAGGGTTTTTAGGAGTGCTAAATATATTACTTTCTAGGTTGGTCATGTACAGTTTGCTGAAGGTTGGCTCCAGAAGTGAGCCCATTGAAACACCGTCCAGTTGCAATTATATATTATTTCTGAGATCATAGAATGGGAATTCGATGGTACAGTTCAAAAATAGTTTTTTTTAGTATTATAGGTTTAATTTTCAGTGGGAGCAGAGAATTATTATTATATATATTTTTTTGTAATAATGTCAATGGTTTCTCTAACAGGAACGTTAGTGAACAGATTTTCAACATCAAATACACTTGGAAACACACAAACACACATCTCTTCCCCCTACAGCTATGGTTTAAAAAGCAGGACAAGTTGGATTCTATAGCCTTGGTTAGTAACCAGCCTACTACAGAAAGAAATCGCAACTTATTGCGAGAAAATCTTCTGCCCTGTCAGTCATGTCTCGAAAGAGTCATAGGTCAGCCAAGCGTGTATCACGTATGGCACTTAACTGACTGACTGGTATTTAATTCATGGTTTCACTTGCACGATCTGTGTGGGTATGAAGGTGACATCTGGCACAACTTCAGCCTTGTCAGTCTAGCTCTTAACAAACTCACTGCCCATCTCAATATCTCGTCTCTAGCAATTCAAAGGAGCGGCATCGTAACTACCCGAAAGACAGTCTATGAACGGTGTCTAGTTTACGTCCTGTGTACAGAAATGCAGGTAACCCTTCGTCTCTGTCCTAATATCGCCCTTCAGTCTACTTTGTGTCATAAGCAAGAGATATTGAACACCAGTTTAATTTTTTTAGATAAGTTATTATAATTATTTACACTATTTACATTGTTCAGACTGTTAGTCTCATCTTTATTGCCATATTCATTATCAAAATCTGTCTATATTTCTGAGATGAGGTATTGTAATTATTTACACTATTTACATTGTTCGAACTGTTGTCCTCATCTTTGTTGCCATATTCGCCTTCAACGTCTGTTTATATTTCTGAGATGAGGTATTGTAATTATTTACACTATTTACATTGTTCGAACTGTTGTCCTCATCTTTGTTGCCATATTCGCCTTCAACGTCTGTTTATATTTTTGAGATGAGGTATTGTAGTTATTTACACTATTTGGATTGTTCGGACCGTTGTCCTCATCTTTGTTGCCATATTCGCCTTCAACGTCTGTTTATATTTTTGAGATGAGGTATTGTAGTTATTTACACTATTTGGATTGTTCGGACCATTGTCCTCATCTTTGTTGCCATATTCGCCTTCAACGTCTGTTTATATTTTTGAGATGAGGTATTGTAGTTATTTACACTATTTGGATTGTTCGGACCATTGTCCTCATCTTTATTGCCATATTCACTTTCCACATCTGTCTAACATATATTTTTGCAATGAGGTATTGTAATTGTTTATACTTTTTTCACGTTTTGGGACTGTTTTCCCCATCTTTATTGTCATATTCACCTTCAGCATTTGTCTATATTTTTTAGATGAAGTTTTGTAAATATTTACACTATTTTTCATTTTTCAGGCTGTTTTCCTCAACTTCATCGTCGCATTCACAACGTATCGGTCATTTCACGCTTCGGGCTTCTTCTTGTTTGAACTTTGAACCGAACCTAGAATAGTCAATCTGTATGTTGGTGTTTCTGAAGATTGGATCGATGGTGTTTGTGTAGATGTTCTTTCCATGTTTATTTACTGAAATGGGTTGACATATAACGTTCACATTCCTGGGCCGCTCGGTAAATTCAAACAAATATCATCTGAAGAAGATCGGAGTGTACAACGACTGAAACGTTGTGAATGCAACAGTTAAAATGCGGACAGCAGCTCGAATAATGTAAACAGTGTAAATAAATATGAATTCATATGTACATTTCACCAGACAAAAACGTTGCCCGAAAACCGTTTCATGGATATGAAAGAATTTACAGCGCCAGAGATGTGGTTCTATTGTGGAATGCCGAAAATGCCATACGCAAAACCTAAAAGCAACAAGGAAATTGGGAAGTCCATTATTTACCCATAGCTTGGACCCTAACAAGGGCTACTACCCCAGGTCAGGGTGTACCTGGGAACAACAGTTTAGAGTTGATTTCACCCTCCTCAGAACCTTTTATCTGTCGTGAACAAAACAAGTTCTAGATTTTAAAATTCAAATGCTAAACACTGACTCATTTATTTTGTTAGAAATAAGCGAATTTTCTCGAATTTATAAAACTTTGCTTAGAACACACAAAACTCGCGAAATTTCACACCTCGATGAAAACTAGAAAACATTTAAAAACAAAATAGAAAGGCCAGAATCACATACGGGAGTGAATTCCCAAATGACCTTCTGGAGCACCAGAAAACGAAATAAAAGACAGAGCAAAATCTGCTGTCGTCAGAGAGATAAGATGGCGGACGTAATTAACACGTATCCTTGACAAACGTCAAGCGATCGTTATTATTATTACCTCTCTTTCTCTCTCATCTCTCATCTCTCGCCTCCTTCACCATTCACTCTGAGCGATAACTTCAAAGACAATCCTACCCAATGATAAACGCTCATACATACATACGTTCCTGCCTACGTACACATAAACTCACTCTTGCAAGGACTACTACAACTCTTGATACCCTTAACTTCTTAATATTGTTTCTCATTGAACATTGAACTGGTGCCCCCTAAATACGAATTTGAACGAGATACTAGATTAGCAACTAGATCCCACCCTTTTACAGTGAAACCGATAAAATGCAGCCGTAACTTCTACTCCAACAGTTTCTTTCCTCGCACTTCCCGCCTGTGGGATTCTCTTCCACACGATTGCTTCCCCGACGGCTACAATCTCCAGGAGTTTAAATGTAAGGTCAATAGACACCTCCTAACACACTAACCTGCTCCCATTCTATCAAACACTCTTCCCATCTGCCCAACCCTCATCCTCGCTATCCTTATCTGTCACCTTCCTCCTGACATTCCCTATGTCTAACCACTCCTTCTCTTTACCTTCCCCTATGTAGCCCCATGCGCAATAGTGGCAGTGGAATGCCTTGCTTGGGGTGAGATTATTTAAAAAAAACATTAATGTCTACAATTCATGTTATTCTTTTCTATCAATAAATTTCTATTTAAACATACAAAGGTATACTTTTATACTTCCACAAATCAACACATTCAAGTCTCCAGCCTTTAGGAGGTTGCAAATAATCTGTAAGATGTAGGAAGTTTGGTTATGATTCAAACAAAGCCAATTCAAATAAAAACATTAATGTGCGTTGTGGTACAGTGGATATCGGCTACTTAAAGACTTTCTTTTAATAAGAGGTAGAGCAAGAATCTAGGGGGATGATAGTCAAAAGTTTATTAGGAAGTTGTGGAGAGCCATGATCTCCTACTTAATGAGCTTATGACAGAACAAGGACAAAGAGGTACGATAGTGTCAAATGTTATTTAGAGCAACAAAAAGCAGCAAGTTGTGAAGAGTCATAATCACCCACACCCTGAAAGGACACGGCACATATAGAGAGAATAAATTCACATTCTACTATATAACACCGCAGATATTCAAAACTGATTTCGCTAGCTCTAAAGTTCGTCAAACTTCAACCCAAATCTACTTTAGGGTATTTATTTAATCTCAAAGTCAGTTAAGTGCCATACGTAATACACGCTTGGGCGATCATGTCTCGAAAGAGACATGACTGACTGGGCAGACGGTTATCCCGCAGTAGGTTGCCGTTGCCTTCTGCGGTAGACGAGTTGCCAGCCAAGACTATAGAACCCAATCTGTCCTATTATTTAACCCATAACTGGAGGGAAAAGACAAATTAATACCTTTCCCAAGGGTATTTGTGCGTAAGTGAATGCAACGAATTTAACTAGAATTCGGACTCAGCTCTCCGATTTCTTGTTCCGAGTCGATATTCACTGCACCACAACGCACATCTTGTATTATTTTATAAACGCGTCTTGATTTATTTTAGTCGCTACTTGTTATATATGTGGTGTAGGTTGTAATTAAAAGTTACTAGCGTGAAGTGTACAATACATGATCCCTGTAAGCGTATTTGTAATTAATAGCGTAATAAAATAACCTTCTGGACCGTAACACTTGTCTTCCAATATGTGTCAATCACAGAGAATGAGATTTGTCACTTTAAATAGAATTCTATTCCTGATGTCACTCAACAGCCTACTTTCTCGAATAACTACGGCCCAGGTAGTACTAAATGCAGAAATATATGACGCCAATTATCTCTATTGACAGGTAGGTGGCTAGCTACAGAAATATCTTCAAGGTGAATTTATATTAACTTTATACAGATTGCGATGGGTAAATTGTCACCGGTTTATATTTTTAATTTCGAAATTGCGCGTTGTTTTGTTTTTTTTTAATTTTGTTCACTGCGTGGTCTAGTGGGGTTAGTTGGATACCGTCTGTGAGAACAAAAAACATTATGACAATTCATTTAAATTTGGAAACAGCATACTGTACCTGTTTGGCATTAAGACCAGAAGTTCCAATACGAACATTTCAGTGTGTTTGGATGTCAGTCTGAGGACAATGCCGAGAATCCGGAAAGAGTGGATGAGTCTAATGGTGATTACGAAGGTACAGTAACTCGGAAAGATCTGATCGTTCTGACAGAGAAAAGAACTCCATTCCTCTTCCCACAGGATCTCAGCAAGTGTCTTGAGGAGGAGGTAGTGCTGCCTTTGATCAAGAGGGTGGCTGCTGGAAGACCCAATGTCTGGCAGCAGGACTCTGCACCATGTCATACAAGTAGAACCCAGTCATTGCTGACAGACGACTTCTGTGACCACATTACCTCTAAGATCTGGCCACATAACTACACAGATTAAAAACCACCTCGATTATTACGCGTGGGGCTTAGTTGAGTGAGAGATTAACAAAACTCCTTGTAATACCAAATATAAACTGAAGGCAAGTATTATGGCAGCATTCATCAACTTAAACAAGGAGACCGTCCAGAAGAGATGGAGAAGATTCCGAAGTCGTTTTGATCCCATGATTGAAGCCAATTGCGATTTTATTGAATAAATTTACTATTTTGTATCTCAAGATTTTTTGTGACATTTTGGGAAATATATCCGTTAAAATAAGTTATCAATGTTATTTTCATTTTTGCTTAATCTAGGTGACAAATTATTCTTCACACCATATATATATATATATATATATATACTAGCAGTATATCCCGGCGTTGCTCGGGTGTAATGAAAGCTTTAAAACGAAAACATGGTCCTGGAGCTCAGACTCTTTGGACGTTGGCACGAAAGACTAAAAAGCAATAGTTGTTTGCAGTTTAAGCGAAACCGTAGACTGAAAGAAAAATGAATGGATGTAAGTCAAATTTTGATTTCATAGTATCAATATCAAATTTTCTGCACTATTGTAAGAACTGCAACCTTGAAACTTTTAAATATCGTTTCTTATGTCTTTCTCTATGAGTGTATCAAATTGGATTAAAATCGGACCACTCCTTCTTTAACCCGATTTTTTCGATTAACGATTTTTGATATTTCTCGGAGGTACCTCGACACAAAATCTAGCTAAGAACACTCGCAGACGCTTATAGTACAACTGTGTAAATTTTCAAGAAAATCGGTGTAGCCGTTTCGGAGTCTATAGGTAACGGACACACACACACACACAGACAACGTTCTATTGATAAATAAGTTTATATATATATATATATATATATATATATATATATATATATATATATATATATATAACAGAGCGAGATAGATAGTTGATTTTTTAAGCGCCACTTAGATGTGACAAGAGTATGGAGTACCCAGTGAGAATCGAACTCACTACTCAGTTGTAATAGGTTCTAGCAAGACAAACTTGCTGACAATTACACCACGTGGAGGTGCCATAGATAGATAGATAGATAGATAGATAGATAGATAGACAGACAGACAGACAGACAGACAGAACAAGAGATGTAGATAAGCGTTTTAGATAGATAGATAGATAGATAGATAGATAGATAGATAGACAGACAGACAGACAGAACAAGAGATGTAGATAAGCGTTTTAGATAGATAGATAGATAGATAGATAGATAGATAGATAGATAGATAGATAGATAGACAGACAGACAGACAGAACAAGAACAAGATGTAGATAAGCGTTTTAGATAGATAGATAGATAGATAGATAGATAGATAGATAGATAGATAGATAAGCCTTTTCATTTATCGCTCTATCTATCTATATCCTATTTATAATAAACTATCTATCTATTTTTCCACTGTAGCGCGACGCTACAGGCGAATTCTGTTATAAAGCAAACTGCATTACACGTCTGTTATTTTTATTTATGACCCGCTTATCATCTCATATATGAAATTTATAACAACTTAAACGTTCATCTATGTTATAAAATAACGTATAGGTAATTAATGTTTAGCATTTATCGATGTTGAAGAAGTCTTTTGTCTTTGGTCAGACCCAGTTCTCCAAATCGGATTATGTTGAGCTATGGAACAACAAATTTCTGGTATACTTTGCATCATTTGACAGGTTTACATCTCTGAAGGATTTAGAAAATTTATCGTCTCATAGATATTTTCTTTCTCCTCATTTTGAAGATCACAAATAAGAAACAACGACTACTTGTTTTGGCATTGCTTTCTTATGAAAGAAGGTTTTCTTTGAGATGTTGATAAGTAATGTATTAAGTGCCATACGTTATGCACGCTTAGGCGATCATGTCTCGAAAGAGACATGACTTACAGGGCAGAAGATTTCCTATCCAGCTCTTTGAACTGTAGCTGAAGGGAGAAGAGATGGATTATATTAATAGCTAGTAATTATTTAAGGGATCAGTTTATTACTTTATAACAATAGAAAACTGATCCAACTATTATCTTCATTCAGTCAGTTAAATGCCATACGTGATACACGCTTGGGCGATCATGTCTCGAAAGAGACATGACTAACTTGGCAGATTTTCTACCTACTCTTTAGACTATAACTGAAGGGAGAAGAGATGGATTGTATTAATAAGTAGTAATTAGTAGGGGATCAATTTATTACTTAATAACAATAAAAAACTTATCCCCCACTTTTTGCGCAGTAGAATCTTTACTCATGTTTCCAACTATTATCTCCAGTCAGTCAGTTAAGTGCCATACGTGAGACATGCTTTGGGCGATCATGTCTCGAAAGAGTCATCACCGACTGGGCAGATTTTTTATCCTGCTCTTTAAACTATAGCTGAAGGAAGAAGAGACGGTAGTAATTAGTGGGGGATCGGTTTATTATTTAATAACAATAGAAAACTGATCCCCGACTTTTGCCGTAGAAGCTTTACTTATGTTTACAACTATTATCTTCATTCAGTCAGTTAAGTGATACACTCTTGGGCGATCATGTCTCTTTCGAGAAATGACTGACTGGGCAAAAGATTATCCCGCAGTAGGTTGACATTGATTTCTGTGGTAGACTGGTTGCTGACCAAGGCTATAGAACCTAATCTGTCCTATTATTTAACCCATAACTGGAGGGAAGAGACGGGTTAATACCTTTCCCAAGGGTATTTGTGCGTAAGTGAATGAAAGCAATTCAAGTGGAATTCGAACTCAGCTCCACCGATTTGTCGTTCCGAGTCGATATCCATTGCACTACAACGCACAATTGAAAATATTACAAACTCTAAGAACCGCGTGCTTGTAAAACCTACCCTAAAATCTCCTGCGTCGCTTCAGAATGTGTTGTCTCCTTACTCACCCGCTATCCATCTCCACAAGCTTGTTATATAGGTCAATCTTTGCTTTTCTCTGTCCCTCCTGAATTCATTGTGCCTTGTGAGTATTTTATTTTCCAGGCTTTTTCCTTGTGATGTATCCTGCAAATTTCAACTGTCGCTTTCAGATTCTGATTGAAAGCGTCATTTTTGCTTACATTTTCCTTAAAACTTCCTTGTTATACACATGATCCGTCTATAACATTCTCATTATCCTTCTGTAGAACTATATTTGTTTTTTCCAGTCTTCTCTTCAACTGGGAGGAAATTGTCCGGCATACTTTGCCATATTAGACATCTACAAAGTAATAGTTCTTCTTTTTGCTTTTTTTTTTTTTGGCTAATGATCACTCAATACAAGGCTCAAGAGACGCACAATGTGGAGTTGTATGAGCGTAAGAAAAGGCAAGAAGTGCAGTTCATGAGGTTTTGTAGGAATTAGAACAGGTAACAATGGACTTCAGGATGTCAAGATTGTAGTGATCGGGAATGCATCCTGTCGGAGATTACACAAAACAACACTTGCGAAGAAGATGTCAGAGTGGAACTTATATCTCATCAGGTGAATGAGAATGATTCAATAATGTGGACGTAACATGGCGAGTACTCGGGGAGAAGTAAGGAAGCTCATTGAAGATACAGCCGTTCATTATGACTACGGAACACACATGGAGCCTGTTCTCTGATAATGAAACGTTACCAGCTTGATTTTTAAGTAAAAGATAACATTTCAGTAGCTACGGTATATTTGCTTTTATTTTTAAAAAAAGCACTTGATTATAAAATAAAATAACCTACAACAGCATCATGTTTTGTTTTCGTCAATAAAACCACCATCTGTCTTAATTACGGATTTACAAATTATTAGTGTTTCTTCCAGCATTTTTTGAAAAAAAAAATAGTTTGCAGAACTTCCCAGGCATTCTTTCAGCTCTGAAAACGCTCACTCTCACTCATTTGGTA
Organism: Ascarosepion bandense; assembly: GCA_037127315.1. NCBI lineage: Eukaryota > Metazoa > Mollusca > Cephalopoda > Sepiida > Sepiidae > Ascarosepion > Ascarosepion bandense. The sequence goes on along the minus strand of JBBBDQ010000689.1, from coordinate 602,110 downwards.
TTCTCTTCGAACTTCCCTGTCCAATTCATCACATACTAATGCAATCAGGGGATTGAGGTGATCAATTCATAATTCCCAAAATTTTGTTCATTTTATTTTTTTTACTCCGGTAATCTAAAATCATTTATAAATGAAACTTTGTCTGTGTGTGTGTGTCCGTTACCTATAGACTCCGATTTTCTTGAGAATTTATAGTTGTCCTATAAGTGTCTGCGAGTGTTCTTAGCTACGATTTGTCACTAGGTACCCCGATAACTATCGAAAATCGATAATCAAAAAAATCGGGTTATAGAAGGAGTGGTCCGATTTTAATCAAATTTGATACACTCATAGACAAACATATAAGAAACGATATTCAGAAGTTTCAAGGTTGCAGTTCTTACAATAGTGCAGAAAATTGATAATATATGTATATATAAAGGCAAGATGTTTGTGTGTGTGTCTGTTTATCTGCCTGTATGTCTGTATTTTTTTCAGCACTTTTATTTTAGTTTTTGCTTCGGGTTTGGCTCTAAGTAGGTATAATTGTAGTTCTTAGTCTCAGCCATGATACCATTTACTCAAAGGACTTATTTAGCCTTCAAAATTCAGTTTACGACGAAAAAACTTATTTGATATCGATACCAGGAAATCAAAATTTCACTTACATCCATTCATTTTTCTTTCATTCTACGGTTTCGCTTTAACTGGAAACAACTATTGCTTTTTAGTCTTTCGTGCCAACGTCCAAAGAGTCTGAGCTCCAGGACCATAGATTAGTTTTAAAGCTTTCATTATACACGAGCAACGCCGGGCTATACTGCTAGTTTTGATATAATTTAGAGTATTTTGAATTGTAGTCTTTCTGTTTTGGTGTGTTTTTCCCGTTATGTGTAAACCAGATGGTCCAAACATTTCAGTCATCTTAAAAAATCTACTGAAGACTTAACTGTGAAAAAAATATTATGTTTCCCATAAAAATATTAATAATATAGCAAAATGTATCGTGAACAGACGAATCTAAATTTGAACTTTTTCTTAATGAGGGGAAATATCAGAGGCCAAAATTTGAACAATATAAGGCACGCAGATGATACAGTGCAGATAGTAGACACAGAAAGGAAACTACAAGACCGTCTACAGAAGGTAGCTGAAGAGAATGACAAGAAAGGACTACACATATACTGCAAGAAAACCAAATGTATGCTCATCAGCAAAAAGATCAGCCCAAAATGCTTTATATAGGCGGGGGATACAAAAATACCTGGAAAGTGTTCTAACAATAGACGAAAAATCCGACACAGAGATCCGAAGGCGAATTGGCATGACAAACGACGCGTTCAAGACGTTGAGTAAAGTTTGTTTTTTTTTAATCATGTCACCCAAAGCAAGGCGATAACGCCACTGATGCGCAGGGGGCTACGTAAGAGTAAAATGATTGGAAAAGAGAAAGCCGGAAACCACATGCTAACCAGGAAACAAGGGATGAGCCTCTTCACCTGTTCAATAAACGTGGGTGGAGTGTGAACCGGGCAATAGTTTAGTCTATTTACTCCAAAGAAACAAGAAAATTTCGATAGAAACAAAGAAAAGAGTATGGGCTTGCTATGTAATATCAGTTCTTCAATATGGCCGTAAATTCTGGACCATATCATCAAAGATGAAGGAAAAACTTGAAGCATCTGAAATGTGGTTCTACAGAAGGATGCTGGGAATATCATGGATCGAGAATGTGAGCAATGATGAGGTTTTGGAAAGGATGAAAACGAAAAGGAAATTATTACTGAGCATCAGCAAAAGACAGCTAAAGTTCCTGGGACCTGCAATGAGGAAAGTTGGCTTGGAGAAACTGATACTAACAAGCCAGATAGAGGGACAAAGAGACAGGGAAAACATATTTTAAGAAACAGGAAAATTTCGATAGAAACAAAGAAAAGAGTATGGGCTTGCTTATGTAATATCAGTTCTTCAATATGGCCGTAAATTCTGGACCATATCATCAAAGATGAAGGAAAAACTTGAAGCAACTGAAATGTGGTTCTACAGAAGGATGCTGGGAATATCATGGATCGAGAATGTGAGCAATGATGAGGTTTTGGAAAGGATGAAAACGAAAAGGAAATTATTACTGAGCATCAGCAAAAGACAGCTAAAGTTCCTGGGACCTGCAATGAGGAAAGTTGGCTTGGAGAAACTGATACTAACAAGCCAGATAGAGGGACAAAGAGACAGGGAAAACATATTTTAAGAAACAGGAAAATTTCGATAGAAACAAAGAAAAGAGTATGGGCTTGCTATGTAATATCAGTTCTTCAATATGGCCGTAAATTCTGGAACATATCATCAAAGATGAAGGAAAAACTTGAAGCAACTGAAATGTGGTTCTACAGAAGGATGCTGGGAATATCATGGATCGAGAATGTGAGCAATGATGAGGTTTTGGAAAGGATGAAAACGAAAAGGAAATTATTACTGAGCATCAGCAAAAGACAGCTAAAGTTCCTGGGACCTGCAATGAGGAAAGTTGGCTTGGAGAAACTGATACTAACAAGCCAGATAGAGGGACAAAGAGACAGGGAAAACATATTTTAAGAAACAGGAAAATTTCGATAGAAACAAAGAAAAGAGTATGGGCTTGCTATGTAATATCAGTTCTTCAATATGGCCGTAAATTCTGGAACATATCATCAAAGATGAAGGAAAAACTTGAAGCAACTGAAATGTGGTTCTACAGAAGGATGCTGGGAATATCATGGATCGAGAATGTGAGCAATGATGAGGTTTTGGAAAGGATGAAAACGAAAAGGAAATTATTACTGAGCATCAGCAAAAGACAGCTAAAGTTCCTGGGACCTGCAATGAGGAAAGTTGGCTTGGTGAAACTGATAATAACAAGCCAGATAGAGGGACAAAGAGACAGGGAAAACGTATTTTAAGTGCCTGATCAGGTGGATAACTGAACGGGGTTGTGTGGTGTAACAGGAGAAAGCGTGCTAAGAGACACCAGGTATAAGACATGGAAAGCCTACGTCCTGAAAAAACAGGGCACATAGAAGAAGATTATAAAAAAGACTGAAAAAGACAAACAATTATGCTGCACCAACTGAAAGTTTATCTTTTACTTTAAAAGTACAAAAGTATATCATTTTAAGGTGATTTTCTTTTTAGAAATGCAGGATTGTTATGAGGAAACACACCTATTCCTCAGATAATGGACTCTCCCTCCTGTATTAATAAGAGTTAACAGGAAGATCTTTAGAGTTCAGAGCATCAGCTTAAAGTCAAGATCAGGACGGAAAAGAAAAGAATCACTCCATCTGAATTTGGCAAAAGGTGGGTGAGTCTTGCGCGTTTCTGTCGAGTGAAAGGTGCTGACCTGGAGTGGTTGTTTGATGCTGGTTAGGCATCAGGATATTGGGTGTGCTGGGCACAACATGTGCACCCCTTCCCTGTTAGGTTAGAATAGGAAGCATTTGATTTTCTGTTTTACGCTTTAAAGTTAACTTAGCTAGGTTATGAGTGCTCGTTGCCCCTTTTTATTTTTTGTCCCCAGTCTTCCCATCCCTTCCCACTTTAGGTGTTCAGCAATGTTAGTTCTCCGGTTGATGCGGGGCGTCTTTCGTTGTTTTTCAAGTGTGCTTTTCGTTTTTGTTGTGGTGTTTAAATGTGTGAGTGATTGTGTGAGTAACTGCTGATTGGATAAATGTAGTTATTATATTCCTTAAGCCACGCATTATTTTTCGAAGTGACTTTGCTGTCACATTGTTAGAGTAGTGGGGGGCTTTTATTACTAATACGATTTTATTTAGTTTCTTGTATATATCGTTTATTCATTGTATAAAACCATTGGGGACATTTTAATGTTGTTATTTTCTGCCCATGCCCTCCACTGAACATTGTAAATATGGGAGTTAAGTAGGACAACATAGAGCAGCTGAGGTATTATGGTGAACGTGGTAAGAATGGTAAGTAAAAATGTGGTATTATGGTGTAAGGATTATTATAAGTGTGTCAGGGTCGACGAAAGTGAATAGCTAAGTTAAACTAGGACAGATGATGACCAGCCTTCCCCATCCCCAATTTCGGCCTTGTGCCACATTTTTTGTATTCTTACAAAAATAAATACAAGTTCTTTAGAGTTCAGTAGAACTACTAGGCAGTTGATATTAGTCGGCAGTTAGCCGAATACTAAGGCGTCAACTTTTCAGTGAACGTTTACCAAGTTCCTAACATTTTAGCAACCGATATAGCACGATTATAACCTTCATTACGGAAACTACTCCATAACAAAGGTGACGACAAACTTTTTGCTTATAGTTTTTTTATAGCGCAGGGGGTTACATAAAGAGATTGGGTATAGGAAATGTCAGAAGGAGGGTGATAGACGAATTAGGATGTACATAGGGAGAGAGTTGGAGAGAGTGGGTGTGAGTTAGTGTGTTAGGAGGTGTCTATTGACCTTACATTTAAACTCCTGGAGGTTGTAGCCGTCGGGGAAGCAAGCGTGCGGTAGGGAATTCCACAGGCGGGAAGTGCGAGGAAAGAAGCTGTTGAAGTAGAAATTGCGGTTACATTTCATCGGTTTCACTGTAAAAGGGTGGGACCTAGTTGCCAATCTAGTATCTCGTGCAAATTCACATCTAAATGTTTTAGAATTGTTACTAAGATTTACGTTTCTGTAAAAAAAGGAAGTCCACTTCATGCATTATTTCATATTTTTTCATAAATCTTTTTGTTTTATTCGCTTTCGTATCAGTTTTACTAAAGATATTGCGTTTTATGAATACTGCATCCATTAAGTTTAATAAATGTTTGCTCATTCAATCTAAATGATCTATTATCTGCATAATTAATTACTTCAGTTGCTGCCAATAGCCTCATAAGAATATAAATTGCGAGAAGCAAATAAACGTTAATATAGAGATTAAAAATCACTCGGGTCAATCTTCAAATTTGAAATCAACTTGATTTGCATAAACTGCCCGTTTCGTTAATGTCATGTTCTTTCCAGATGGGGGCGATCATGGTTCTCCATGGATTCCGTTTGATTATCTAGGAATTGGAAAGAGATTGGAGTGGTTTACCCTATATTTTCTGCGCGGTTTCAGGGTTTTGTTTCTCGTAGATACGCCCTTGTCGATGTGTGGGTGATGTAATGAACAATGCCTTGGAATGAGAAATTGGAGAGCTTAGTTTGGAGTCCAGTCGGGTTCGTTAGATTCACTTAGGCGCAAATACAATAAAAAACCTGCTTGCCAAAATACGTTTTATCAGTAAAACTACTGAAAAAAACAACCTTGACATTAAGCATTATCACAACATATATACACATATATATGTAAAATGATTTGTTTGAACATTATTTTTGATCGATACTCGTATTTAAGTCGATATTCTGTTTATAATCAAACAGTATTATATATTTATTTCTACTGGCCTGATTATTTACTATAATCATCATGTTACGGAAATTAACGAAGATTAACGAAACTGGTTATAAACAACCGACAATTTGAAATGATTTGTTTGAACGTTATTTTTGATCGATACTCGTATTTAAGTAGATATTCTGTTTTTAATCAAAAAATATTATATATTTATTTCTACAGGCCTGATTACTTACGATAATTTTTTGTTACGAAAATGTGTGTCATTCGACAGGATTCGGACCTGTGACCCCTATCCGCATAGGGAGAACCACCAATTGATCTGGTGCGTCTTAGACATGTCGACCACGAATGATCATCAGTGTAAACGAAGTTAAATCAAGCCTATAACACGTTTTTCATCGTAATAAACATATCTGCTCTGAAATGCATCGTAATGTCAACAAATGCAAACGGAATGTTACGGAAATTAACGAAGATTAACGAAACATTTTATTAACAATCGACAATTTGAAATGATTTGTTTGAACATTATTTTTGATCGATACTCGGATTTAAGTAGATATTCTGTCTATAATCAAGAAGTATTATATATTTGTTTCTACGTGCCTGATTATTTAAGATAATCATCATGTTACGGAAAGTAACGAAGATTAACGAAACTGGTTAAAATAAGCGACAATTTGAAATGATTTCTTTGAACATTATTTTTGATCGATACTCGTATTTAAGTAGATATTCTGTCTATAATCAAGAAGTATTATATATTTGTTTCTACGTGCCTGATTATTTAAGATAATCATCATGTTACGGAAAGTAACGAAGATTAACGAAACTGGTTAAAATAACCGACAATTTGAAATGATTTGTTTGAATATTATTTTTGATCGATACTCGTATTTAAGTAGGTATTCTGTTTATAATCAAACAGTATTATATATTTATTTCTACCGGAATGATTATTTACGATAAATTTTTGTTAAGAAATCGAACCCAAACAGTTTTGGTCATTAAGCTAATGTTATACCAACTGTACAACGGGCCCTGGTGACGAAGCGGTGACGAATTAAAAGAGGTGACGAATTAAAAGAGGTGAACAATTAATGACAAAAACTGTCTGGGTTCGATTCCTGGTAGTGGATGCGCACTGCTGAAGAGTCCCAAATATAGGACGAAACGGCCGTCCAGTGCTTTCTGCATTCTGTTGAGGTCGAATAAAAAAGCTCGATGATTTACTTAATAATTGTTGAAATCCTCCTACTACTTCTGTCATATATATATATATATATATATATATATATATATATATATATATATATATATATATTATCAACTATATCAGACAATAAACGTATATTATGTTTAATCATGATCAGTTCTAAACATCGTATTTGGGCTTTAATTTCAAGTGAAAATAAAAACAAAAATTGTCCAACATTTGAATATTTTTTATTATACTGGTTCTAAGCTTTCGGCTCGCATAAGCCATCTTCAGAGAGGTTACAAGGATGTTAACATAAAGACATCCAACATCAAAGATGATATTATCTTGTGTTGACATAAAACATGATAAAATATATTAATATACCATTAGCTGACCTAGAGAAGCGAAAGCTATATTTCTTATCTAAAAGGGAGATCCTGCGTTGTGAGGTAATTCTCTAGTTCAGAGTTGTGCATTTATCAGGGCGTGTTATCTCGGACATTTATGGGTCTATCAGTCGTGTTATCTCGAACATTCATGAGTCTATCAGTCGCGTTATCGAGGACATTCATGGGTATATCAGTCGTGTTATCGAGGACATTCATGGGTCTATCAGGTCGGATTATCTCGGACATTCATGGGTCTATCAGTCGCATTATCTCGGACATTCATGGGTCTATCAGTCGTGTTATCGAGGACATTCATGGGTCTAACAGTCGAGTTATCTCGAACATTCATGGTTCTATCAGGTCGTATTATCTCGGACATTCATGGGTCTATCAGTCGTGTTATCGAGGACATTCATGGGTCTAACAGTCGAGTTATCTCGGACATTCATGGTTCTATCAGGTCGTATTATCTCGGACATTCATGGGTCTATCAGTCGCATTATCGAGGATATTCATGGGTCTATCAGTCGTGTTATCGAGGGCATTCATGGGTCTAACAGTCGAGTTATCTCGAACATTCATGGGTCTATCAGTCGTGTTATCGAGGACATTCATGGGTCTATCAGTCGAGTTATCTCGAACATTCATGGGTCTATCAGGTCGTATTATCTCGGACATTCATGGGTCTATCAGTTGCATTATCTCGGACATTCATGGGTCTATCAGTCGTGTTATCGAGGACATTCATGGGTCTAACAGTCGAGTTATCTCGAACATTCATGGTTCTATCAGGTCGTATTATCTCGGACATTCATGGGTCTATCAGTCGTGTTATCGAGGACATTCACATGGTCTAACAGTCGAGTTATCTCGGACATTCATGGTTCTATCAGGTCGTATTATCTCGGACATTCATGGGTCTATCAGTCGTGTTATCGAGGACATTCACATGGTCTAACAGTCGAGTTATCTCGGACATTCATGGTTCTATCAGGTCGTATTATCTCGGACATTCATGGGTCTATCAGTCGCATTATCTCGGACATTCATGGGTCTATCAGTCGTGTTATCGAGGACATTCATGAGTCTAACAGTCGAGTTATCTCGAACATTCATGGGTCTATCAGGTCGTATTATCTCGGACATTCATGGGTCTATCAGTCGTGTTATCGAGGACATTCATGGGTCTAACAGTCGAGTTATCTCGAACATTCATGGTTCTATCAGGTCGTATTATCTCGGACATTCATGGGTCTATCAGTCGTGTTATCGAGGACATTCACATGGTCTAACAGTCGAGTTATCTCGGACATTCATGGTTCTATCAGGTCGTATTATCTCGGACATTCATGGGTCTATCAGTCGCATTATCTCGGACATTCATGGGTCTATCAGTCGTGTTATCGAGGACATTCATGAGTCTAACAGTCGAGTTATCTCGAACATTCATGGGTCTATCAGGTCGTATTATCTCGGACATTCATGGGTCTATCAGTCGTGTTATCGAGGACATTCATGGGTCTAACAGTCGAGTTATCTCGGACATTCATGGGTCTATCAGGTCGTATTATCTCGGACATTCATGAGTCTATCAGTCACATTATCTCGGACATTCATGGGTCTATCAGGTCGTATTATCTCGGACATTCATGGGTATATCAGTCGCGTTATCTCGGACATTCATGGGTCTAACAGTCGAGTTATCGAGGACATTCATCGGTATATCACGCTAAACATCACGATCCTGCAACAAGGCTGACAGGGCATTAGGGTGACTCTCTCATAATGTCATAATGAGGATGGTTCTGAATAGGTCCTTTAACATTGGTTGGCAACTAATAGGAAAATCTATTTTAACACAGCCCAGATCTGTGAACTCTAACCTCTCTGACCATTGATTTTATTTATTTTAAATTGGCTCTAAGTAAAGCCCAGACATGTTCTAACACCTGACTATGAGGTTTGACAATATTATTAGATAATTGTAAAAACATCACCTTCATGGAATACGATTTCTTAAATAACGTGATATATCCCTTTGCATTTTAGAATTATGAAAATTGTTTTAAATGTTATGCCAGGTTAATCTACATGTGGACTCTGTTACTATGCATCTCTATACTATTTAAAACATGTTCATGTCACTGACGACTAAACCGGTTTCCCCACCAGGCTTTTCTGGTTAAGAGAGAGGGTAGACATCCGGCTAGATTAAACGAACATCTCAAAGAGGGGAGGATCAATCTATTAAGAATAACGGTTGTCAAGAGCAATGTGACAAAGTGGGGCTCTATAGCTATGGTTTCAGCCAATGCGTTGATAACACGACATCTCTGGGAAAAGAACTTTCTAGACAATGGCTGACCTGGAGAGAGATCGTCTCCGCCAGATTTCCTTTCACCACAGGAATGAATACTTTTCCAGATATCTGAAGAGAAATGATCAGGCTTCTAGAAACCTTACGATCAAACCAGGTAATAAGACGTGATGATTAATACTATATGTTCCGTTAGCTTTTAGAATTATGAAAGATAATCTGGCAAGCATTATATTGCATTGAAAATCTTTAGACTGGAAATCGTAATTTTCTGGTTTGTTATAAAATTTTTATTAGAATCAAGTGATTTGTGTAAAATTCATAATGTTCGCAAAAGTGGTTCTACTTAATATGTCATAAGAATAAAAGAACTATTCGCCTATGGACTTTACTGGGGTCATAAATGGTTGGCAACGGTATTCAAATATCCTGTGATATTCACTGATGGTAGAAAACTTGATAAGAGCCAGGAAATGTCAGCTGACTTCACCACCATTTGACTTCACCACCATTCGCCTTGTAAAACGTCTGAGTTTATAAGAAGACTAGAATTTTTATTAGATTTTCCAGCGTTCAGGCTTTAATCGACAGACATGATTTTCTTCTAAGGGGATGACACATGCAAACATAAGTATATATATATATATATATATATATATATATATATATATATATATATATATATAATACGTAATTATACGGAAATTTACGAAACTGGCATTAGCCGACATATTTGAATTTTTATTAAAAAATGATAATGTTAAAACAAATAAAATTCATATATATATATATATATGTATATATATATATATATATATATATATATATATATATATATATATATTAATTCTTATTTGTTTTTAGACGTAGAAAAAGATGTATATTTATTAATATATACTTAATAGCTGTGTTATGTTACAATGAATACTGTTCCACTAACACCTTATAAATATTTATATATCGGTGTCTATCTGCATATATATATATATATATATATATATATATATATATATATATATATTAATGCAGGTTTCATTGAATAATATAGAGAAGTTCTGTCTATTAATTTTGTGTAGGATCCGTTCATACCGTCTGATATACTTGATGGTGATATCGTTGAAAGACCACAAAAAATCACAGTAATTGTTGATTTTTTTATCGGGTCTAAGCTTTCGGCTCACATAAGCCGTTATCAAAGAGTAAATATTAACACACAGTAAACATAGAACATTTAAGCTATTAACAATAAATAGAATTAAATTGAAAATATAAGTCCATCCCTACCGTGGCGGATGGCCGAAGACAGTGACAAAATAGTGGCGTTGTGGTTCCTGATCTGATTACAGGCATTTGAGTACGTTATTGGAAATATCAAAATTGATTGTATTCAAACCAGGTTTAAATTGTTTAATGTAGATTGCTTCGAGGATTTTTAGTTTCTGTTTATTATTTTCTTGATATATATATATATATATATATATATATATATATATATAAATTAATTTTTTATCTAATATATTTTTTAATTTACATTGCGACACGGAAATTTTTATGTTTCGAGATTTTATCTCTTCATCAGGCAATGTTGAATAATTGTGGTGAAAATGATTTGAATTTGACTGTAGAAAACAAAATGTTTATTATTTAAAGAGTTAAATATGGAGTGGGAAGATATTTTATGTGTGTGTTTAATTTAACTAATCAGAATGAATTTCAACTTTTAAATTTAAAAATATAGATTATCTTTTGGGGGATATGGTTTTTTCTTTCAAGATTAACGGGAAAGTGTCATTTTCCTCAGCTACTGCCTAGACTATATTTTTATGCGATGTTTACATGATCGCTACAAGAATTTTTTCTGAAGTTTCTATGTATCCCAGCCATTTTAAAAACAAGAAAGAAAAAACAAACATTTTTTTTTATTTTTGATCTGACCTAAAGGGACTTTTGGTATGATTAAACTATTTTTAATTTTGGTTCTGAGTGCATTTTTTTTCATCAATTTTTCATATACTCTTAACTTGCATAAATTTTAATATCTCTTAAATTAATATAATATCATAATACTAAACCAAGTACCGGTTATATGTAAGTTAATCGATATTTTTATGAAGAATTATTAACCATATTCTAAGGTGAATATTTTGCAATGTTTACATACGATATTAATTTCATTACGTTTATTTAATAGATTTTTAGTTTTAAAAAATTTAATAATATATAGTTTTTATACAGACATAAGCGCCATGTGTCGTTTAAAGACTTACTTACTTTTTAAGATTTTCTATTTTATTGTGGGTGTTTTATCGGTTTCTTTTCAATACCAAAAATATTTTGATGGAAATGTCCTATTCCTGTACTTATTATTATTAAATGAAGAATTTCTTTGCTTCAATGAATTATTAGTACTTCCAATATAAGGCAGTTATTTTCCAATGAACACTATAAGGTTTGTACAATTACATTTATTATTGTCTAAATTATTGATTTCAGTTTTCGAATGATTCTTATTTTCATTTAGGTCTAAATTTTTATTTTGTTTTTAATATTTTTTTCCAGATTTTCCGTATACCTATTACTTAACTTTAGAGTATTTTAATTGAAAATTTTAATTGAAAATCTTGCTTAATGGATTATTATTCAGAAAATGTTTCTCAATCAAAGCGGGTATATGTTTGTCCTAATTTACTGCTAACTATTTGATTAAAAGGGGGGTGTATACCAAATAATTTTTGTATTTCTATTAAAAACCTTAATTTAAAAGTGACTATTAACACAACTATCAAAAAAAGTACATTTCCTTGCCGTGACTTTAGATTTAGAAAATAATATATACCAACCATATAATAAAAAACAAATACAAATTCTTTATATATCCACCTAAAATCTAATCCGACAACGCGATACGTCCTACTGATCCGCATATCATCAGTACCATTCGCTTAGAGACCTGATATCTATTTGGGACCTCCTCTGTATTATATATTTTATTAATTATAAAATAAGAGAGTGTAACTTTAAAAAAAAAGAGATAAGAAAACTGACAAGAGAAAAAACCTGCTCCTCAACAGGATGCATAAAAGCCAAGAATGGAACGATAATACTGGAGAAAAAGGAAATACTCAAGCAATGGGACGAATATATAAAAGATCTTTTCCACGAGAAGAGAGAGCAACCGATAATACACAAAGATGAGGACGGACTGGAAATATTAAAGTCCGAAGTGGAAGTTGCAATGGCCAAACTGAAAAGAAACAAAGCAGCTAGTCCAGATGGCATTGTAATAGAGCCGCTGATAGCCCTGGAAGAATTCGGCATAGAAAAAATTCCAGAAATAATAAATGAAATTTATAATAGACAACCTAAGCAAGTCGATTTTCATAGCACTGCCTAAGAAACCAGGTGCAAACGAGTGTGAACTCCACCAAACAATCAGTTTAATGAGCCACATTACAAAACTGATGGTCCGAATCCTGATGAATAGAGCGAGAAGCACAATCAGACCTGAGATAGGACATAAACAGTGCGGGTTCCTCAACGACACTGGAGCAAGGAACGCCATATTTGTGATCAAGATGCTCTCCGAAAGGACAATACAAATGAAGAAGGGCTTGAACTTACGTTTTATCGATCATGCGAAGGCGTTCGACAAAATACGCCACAAGGAATTGATGGAGATGCTCAGCACCCTTGACCTTTTTTGGGAAAGACATGTGTCTTTTCACCGGATCTATTCAACTTGTACAGTGAGACTATTCTGAGGACCCTAGAAGTTATGCCAGGGTTCATGATCGGAGGCCACAATTTGAAAAACTTAAGTTGCGCAGATGATACAGTGCTGATAGCAGACACGGAAAGGAAACTACAAGAACTTCTACAGAAAGTAGCTGAACAAAGTGACAAGAAAGGACTACAAATAAACTGCAAGAAAACCGAATGCATGGTCATCAGCAAATAGAGCAGGCCAAAATGCCAAATACTCAAACCAAGCAGGTACAAAAATTTAAATATCTGGGAAGTGTTCTAACAATAGACAGAAAGTGCGACACAGAGATACATAGGTGAATTGGAATGGCAAAGGACGCATTGCAGAAGTTAAGTAGAGTATTAAGAGACAGGAAAAATTTCGCTAGAAACAAAGAAAAGATTACTGGATTGTTATGTGATGTCAGTTCTTCAATATCGTAGTGAATACAGGACAATATTATCAAAGATTAAGGAAATACTTGAAGCAAATGAAATATTGTTCTACAGAAGGATACTGTGGATATCATGGATCGAGCATGTGAGCAATGATCAGGTTCTGGAAAAGATGGAAATGAAAAAGAGATTAATAATGAGAATCAGGAAAAGACAGCTAATTTTTCTGGGACATGCAATGAGGAAAGAGGGATTGGAGAACCTGATACTAACAGGCCAGATAGAGGGGGAAAGACAGGGAAAAGCATCGGATAACATATTTGAAGGGCCTGAGCAGGTGAATGACAGAACAGGAGTTGCGTGGGGTAACAGGAGAAAGCGTCCTAAGAACCACCAGGGTTAGGGAGACGTGGAAAGCCATGATCACCTACGTCCTGAAAGGACAAGACACACAGAAGAAGAAGTTAAAAAAGAAGACATCCCCATAAATATCAGCTGACCTTTAAAGCTGTCAAAAATCAATGCAATTATTCTCAATTTTAATTCATCCCGAACATCTAAACTTATTTATAAATGGAACTTTGTCTCTGTGTGTGTATGTGTGTGTGTGTCTGTGTGTGTGTCCGTTACCTATAGACTCCGAAACGGCTACACCGAATTTCTTGAAAATTTACACAGTTGTACTATAAGCGTCTGCGAGTGTTCTTAGCTAGATTTTGTGTCGAGATACCCCCGATAAATATCGAAAATCGATAATCGAAAAAATCGGGTTAAAGAAGGAGTGGTCCGATTTTAATCCAATTTGATACACTCATAGACAAAGACATAAGAAACGATATTCAGAAGTTTCAAGGTTCCAGTTCTTACAATAGTGCAGAAAATCGATAAAAATATATATATAAGGCAAGATGTTTGTTTTTGTGTGTGTTTATCTGCCTGTATGTCTGTATTTTTTTTTTTTCAGCCCTTTCATTTTAGTTTTTGCTTCGGGTTTTGCTCTAAGTAGGCATAATTGTAGTTCTTAGTCTCAGCCATGATACCATTTACTCAAAGGACTTATTTAGCCTTCAAAATTCAGTTTACGACGAAAAAATCTTATTTGATATCGATACCAGGAAATCACAATTTGACTTACATCCATTCATTTTTCTTTCAGTCTACGGTTTCGCTTTAACTGGAAACAACTATTGCTTTTTAGTCTTTCTTGCCAACGTCCAAAGAGTCTGAGGACCATAGATTAGTTTTAAAGCTTTCATTACACCCGAGCAAAGCAGGGCTATACTGTAGTATATATATTAGGTGCGATTGGTAAATTGTCGCAATTATTTTATTATTTCAAATATTCTTTAGGCTGAGTCTGAGTTCCGTGTCCATGGATTAGTTTTAAAGCTTTCATTACACCCGAGCAATGTCGGGCTATAGTGCTAGTCGTTAATAAATAATGGACAGTAATAAACAAACAATTCTTCCTTACGGTCGAGATGACATCTGTAGGCAACACAAAACTCTACGCTCATCCTCTTGATCCAGACATAAGGATGATATCTCCCAAAAAGCGCAGAAATTTTATTCGTCCGTAGATATTGATTTTCGAATAGAATCGGTGGCAGCGTTCTGCGTGACATCCCTAGGGTCATTTAAAGTGCCAACCAAGATTTATACAATCTGATTTGAGGCAACGATGTCTCGAAGGTCAGTCCCAAAGGAAAAAAAAGTTTGTTTTTATTTTTCTGTTTTTTTTTTATATGAAACATATACATAAAGATATGAAGATGTGGCAGACTATTCGTATCTTCTTGTAACTTCGGCTTTAGCACCGAATAACCAAACGTTTGTCTTTCTTTTTCTTTTTTTCTTTTTTGATTGGATGAGACGTCTTTCATATCTTTTTTGATTGGATGAGACTTCTTTCATATCTTTTTTGATTGGATGAGACTTCTTTCATATCTTTTTTGATTGGATGAGACTTCTTTCATATCTTTTTTGATTGGATGAGACTTCTTTCATATCTTTTTTGATTGGATGAGACTTCTTTCATATCTTTATGCCACAACACAGACAAGATGAGATCATATAGAAAAGGTGGGGTTTCTTTAAAGTTGAGTTTTATAAGAAATAACTAAACAGATATTTGGAGAGAGATATAAAGTGAAATAAACAGAGTGAAACAGAGAAAGGGATGATCAGTGAGACTGATAGATAGATAGAGGAAAAACCTAAAGGAATTTAAATAAAATTTATATGAACACAAAATTACATTTTACAAAATAATACATAAAATATGTTTGTTGCCCACCATAACGAGATTGACAACAATTTTGAATTAAAAAATGCTACTCTGATCAAAAAAAAAAAAATCATCCCCTAAGACGAAAATTTTACAGAGAGCCTTGATCGCAAGATTATCTAGAGTAAATTCCGCTCTCGCTTTTACAACGGTTACACTAATTCTAGCGGATCTATTATGACCGAGAACTAACTTTTGTGTCGATAGCTTAAAATGGCGGAAAAATTGAAAGTAAAAAAAACTGAAAAACTTTAGATTGGAATCAACATAATTTATGTTTGAAATACACCAGAGTATTTTGCTTACTGGAAATAGTAAATTTAATCATTTAGCTTTCAATTAAAACTAAAATAAAAGTTTTAAGAAAATGTTTTTTTTTTATTTTAAAAATTCTATTTAAAAGTTTGTAATTGAAAATGATTATAGGTACCTGTATACAGTACTGTGCAAAAGTATTAGGACAATAACTATTTTATCTTTTATGAGGCATCAAAATAAAGTTTAAAATCACCCCTGTCCTAACACTTTTTCACCCCAAGCAAGGCGGTAACGGCACTGATGCGCAGGGAGTTACATAAGAGAAAAAGATTAGACAGGAGGAGAGTAAAGAGAAAGACGAACCAGTTATAGGAGGAGTCAGAGAAAAGATCAAGTGAAGGATGGGAATACAGGTGTGATGACAGTTGCAAAGGTAGAGAAAAAGAAAAATATACAGGGTGATGTAGAAAGAACTGGAGTCAAGTGGTTAAGTGATGGGTATTGACATTGAATTTAAATTCCTGGAGGTTGTAGCCGTCAGGAAAGCGAGAATATGGAAGAGAGTTTCACAGGCGGGAAGTGCGAGAAAAGAAGCTGCTGAGTAGAATTGTCAGCTGCATCTGGTTGATCTGTGAATGGGAGAGACCCAGTTGCCAGTCTGGTTGCACGAGTAAACTCATGTGGCAGGGGCACCAGTGACTTAAGTTCGTCGCAAAAGCCATGATCGTTATCTGATAGCAGGATATAAAGAGATATAGAGATGAACAGATTCAGATAGATAAAAAGTGAGAAGAGAGAGAGAAAAATAAACAGTGATATATATATATATATATATATATATATATATATATATATATATATATAAGCCTGTTTCGCAGCTCATCAGTGTAGCTAGATATCTGATTGCTTCCAGCCGGGATCGAAACTCAGGAGCTTGCCCCCTAAGCTATCGGCGAACGTCTGACAGAGGAGGAGATTTTAATATATATATTAACGAGGTGTATATTCAGGCCAGCAGCCAAGAGAACTCAATTCATTACTGAAATGTATTGCGTAAATCGCAGAAGCGGATAGATAGATAGATAGATAGATAGATAGATAGATAGATAGATAGATAGATAGATAGTAATGTTAATAGTTTGCAACTATAAATAAAACTAGAATGCAAAATAAAGGACAAGCTTATTTAATGGAGATAGAAATAAGATCAATGAAATACTAGTCAAAAATTAATAACTGACAAGGCTTCATCTAAGAAATTCAGACAACTTAAGACTATTACGACTTGGTGGAAAAGCAAGAGAAATAAGATAAAAAAATACTAATAAAAAATTAATAATAATTGACAAGGCTTCATCTAAAATATTCAAACAACTTAAGACTATTGCTTCTTCTTCTTCTATGTGCCCTGTCCCTTCAGGACGCAGGCGATCATGTCCTTCCACGTTTCCCTATCCCTGATGTCTCTGAGAACACTTTCTCCTGTTACACCATGCAATCCTCGTTCCGTCATTCACCTGATTAGGTCCTTCAAATATGTTATCCATTGCTTTCCTCTGTCTCCTTTTCCCTCTATCTGGCCTGGTAGTATCAGTTTCTCCAAGTCCTCCTTCCTCATTGCATGTCCCAGGAACCTCAGCTGTCCCTTCCCGATGCTCAGTA
This sequence comes from Ascarosepion bandense, assembly GCA_037127315.1. Classification (NCBI taxonomy): domain Eukaryota; kingdom Metazoa; phylum Mollusca; class Cephalopoda; order Sepiida; family Sepiidae; genus Ascarosepion; species Ascarosepion bandense. The sequence continues at coordinate 584,487 of JBBBDQ010000689.1, read as the reverse complement.
TTAATTTCCTTTTTGCTTCCATCATTTCCAAGACCTCATCATTGCTCACATGCTTGATCCATGATATTCGCAGCATCCTTCTATAGAACCACATTTCAGTTGCTTCAAGTTTTTCCTTCATCTTTGATGATATTGTCCAGCATTCACTGCCATATTGAAGGATGAACATCACATAGCAATCCAGTACTCTCTTCCTTGTTTCTAGTGAAATTGTCCTGTTTCTTAATACCTTACTCAACTTCTGGAATGCTTTCTTCACCATGCTAATTCGCCTTCGGATCTCTGTGTCGCACTACCGTATTCTGTTATAACACTTCTCAGGAACTTAAATTTTTGTACCTGCTTGATTCTACTATCCCCGACCTGTATTTGGCATTTTGGGCTGACCTTTTTATTGATGACTATGCATAAGAGAAATAAGATAAAAGAAATGCTAATCAAAAATTAATAATAATTGACAAGGCTTCGTGTAAGAAATTCAGACAGCTTAAGACTATTACTACTTGGTGGAAAAGCAAGAGAAATAAGATGAATGAAATACTAGTCAAAAATAATAATAATCGACAATGCTTCAACTAAGAAGTTCAGACAATTTAAGACTATAATTTGTGTAATTTAATCTAATAATACTTTATATTTTTAACTTTTGCAATTATTATATATAAATTTGCATCATTCTAAAGTAGATATAATCAACATGGAAATAAAAATACATGATTATAACAAAATTCTTTAATAATAAAGTTGATGGCGTCCGAAAATTTGTCCAATCAGATATCGTCTTTCAAAATTCCTATTTATATCGATTAGTTGTAACAAAGCATCCTCATCAGCCGGAAAACGCTTATTGAAAAAGTTGAGTTTTTACGATGTAGTATCTCCAAGTATTATCCACGCAAAAGATAATGAGAGTTTCGAAACTTGATAACCGCATTGGAAAACAGGAAGAGATATCCCAGGGTTATTGAAATGGGCAAATCGTTACTGACAAGATACGCCCTATCCGATCGATAAGTGGTCACATAGCTATTCGGCCCACCTCCGCACTTCTTAGGTCACTGTGACATAGATTTACTCTTAACTTTATATACTGATGTTACGTCTCGGTCGCTTTTTAGTTACCTTCTCTCATGTTTATTTTGTTTTTCAATACGTTTTTTTTCTTTTCATAAGTCATGTAAATTTCTACACGTATTCGACTCGCGTCTAATAAGACGACCCCGTTGATTACGTATTGCCTGGATTAAATCTTACTTCTTTTCGTCTTAATTTTTCTTGCTTTTTTTTTATCTTCTTTGGTTTTCCTTATTTTTAATTTTATTTTAATAACCATTGCGCTCTACGAAATTATATTATGGCTTTAAAGGCAAACATCTTAAAACTAACGTATATTTCCACGTACAAGGCGACATTTAGATAAGACGAGGTCAAGAAATATAGCAAATTTTCATACCTGCAGTATAAGATGTGCGTTGTGGTGCAGTGGATATCGACTCGGAACGACAAATCCGGTTGCCGAGTTCGAATTCCAGTTGAATCCCTTTCATTCACTTACACACAAGTACCCTTGGTGGAAAAGTAAGAAAAATAAGATGAAAGACATATTAGTTAAAAAATTAATAATAATTGACAAGGTTTCATCTAAGAAATTCATACAACTTAAGACTATTACAACTTAGTAGAAAAGCAAGAGAAATAAGATGAAAGAAATACTAGTCCAAAATTAATAATAATTGACAAGGTTTCATCTAAGAAATTCATACAACTTAAGACTATTACGACTTAGTAGAAAAGCAAGAGAAATAAGATGAAAGAAATACTAGTAAAAAATTAACGATTGCAATGGCTTCTTCTAATTCAAATAGCGTAAGACTTGTTACTTGACGGAAAAGGAAGTGATATCAGATTAAATATTAGTAAAAAATGAATAATAATTAACGCTTCATCTTAGAAAATCTGTTTCAAACTATTTCTACGAAGTGTAAAATTGATAGAAACGTGATTATATAAATTTTAATAAAAAGTTAATGATAATCTTTCTTTTTCTTCATAAAAATTTTTCACTTCCGTTTCTTTTTAAACATTTCACCATCTTATTTTCTTTAATTTTAGATAACGGAGATTTTGAGTTCATCTTTTTTTTTTTTTTTTTTTTTTTTTTTTGTTTTGTTTCGTTTTTTGGATATTTTTTTTCGATCCAGTCCAGTTGTTCCCATAGTTTATAGCATCTGTTTTTCTATTTCTTTGTTTTGCACCCAAATTACAATTTAAATATTTCCGCCATTATATTTCCTCTATTTTTCAGTCGCCCCGCTCCAAAACTTAAACATTTCCTAATTGTCAAAACATGAAACAATCTCAAAGATTCTGTTCCATTAATTACACACCTTTAACGTTTTCTAAATTTACACATTTTTTTTTCTGTTATAAGTGAAATTCTGATTTCAAGTTTTCGTCAATTTCAAATTCTTCCAACCGATTGCGTGTTCCATTCATCAATTTTACATTATAAACATTCTTTTATCTTTTCCTTTTCTCTCCGTTTTTATTCCGTCGTTTTTGTTTGGCATTCTTTCTTTTTTTTTTTCTTTCTTTCCTTCTTTCTTTCTTTTCCCGCTTTACTCGTCATTCTTTGTATCTTAATTTCCTTTTCTTTCTTTCTTTCTTTCTCTTCCATTTTCCCCCGGTTAACTCGTCATTCTTTCTTTCTTAATTTCCTTCTTTCTTTCCTTTTCTTTCTTTCTTTCTTTCTTTCTTTCTTTCTTTTGCCGGTTTACTCGTCATTCTTTGTATCTTAATTTCCTTTTCTTTCTTTCTTTCTTTCTTTCTTTCTTTCTTTCTTTCTTTCTTTCTCTTCCATTTTCCCCCGGTTAACTCGTCATTCTTTCTTTCCTTTTCTTTCTTTCTTTCTTTCTTATTTTCTTTCTTTCTTTCTTTCTTTTCCCGGTTTACTCGTCATTCTTTGTATCTTAATTTCCTTTTCTTTCTTTCTTTCTTTCTTTCTTTCTTTCTTTATCTTCCATTTTTCCCCGGTTAACTCGTCATTCTTTCTTTCTTAATTTCTTTCTTTCTTTCTTATTTTCTTTCTTTCTTTCTTTCCCCGGTTTACTCGTCATTCTTTGTATCTTAATTTCCTTTTTCTTTCTTTCTTTCTTTCTTTCTTTCTTTCTTTCTTTCTTTTACTTATCTTCCATTTCTCTTTTCCCGGTTTACTCGTCATTCTTTCTTTCTTAAATTCCTTCTTTCTGTCTTTCTTTCTCTTTCTTTATTTCTTTCTTACTTTCTTTTTTTCCCCGGTTTACTCATCATTCTTTGTATTTTAATTTCCTTTTCTTTCTTTCTTTCTTTCTTTCTTTCTTTCTTTCTTTTACTTATCTTCCATTTGTCTTTTCCCGGTTTACTCATCATTCTTTCTTTCCTAATTTCATTTTTTTCTTTCTTTCTTTCTTTCTTTCTTTCTTTCTTTCTTTCTTTCTTTCTTTCTTTTACTTATCTTCAATTTCTCTTTTCCCGCTTTATTCGTCATTCTTTCTTTCTTAATTTCCTTTCTTTCGTTCTTTCTTCCTTTCTTCCTTTCTTTTTTTACTTACCTTTCATTTCTCTTTTCCCGGTTTACTCGTCATTCTCTCTTTCTTAATTTTCTTTTTTCTTTCTTTCTTTCTTTCTTTCTTTCTTTCTTTCTTTCTTTCTTTCACTTATCTTCCATTTCTCTTTCCCCGGTTTACTCGCCATTCTTTCTTTCTTAATTTCCTTTTTTCTTTCTTTCTTTTTTCCCAGTTTACTCGTCATTCTTTGTATCTTAATTTCCTTTTCTTTCTTTCTTTCTTTCTTTCTTTCTTTATCTTTCATTTTTCCCCGGTTTACTCATCATTCTTTCTTTCTTAATTTCCTTTTTCTTTCTTTCTTTCTTTCTTTTCCATTTTTCCCCGGTTTACTCGTTATTCTTTCTTTCTTTCTTTCTCTTTTTCTTTCTTTCTTTCTCTTTTTCTTTCTTTCTTTCTTTTTTACTCATCTTCAATTTCTCTTTTTCCTGCTTTACTCGTCATTCCTTCTTTATTTTTCTTTAAAATCGGACCACTCCTTCCATAACCCGATTTTTTCGATTATCGATTTTCGATATTTATCGGGGGTACCTCGACCAAAAAAAAACTAGCTAAGAACACACACAGACTCTTATAGTACAACTGTGTAAATTTTCAAGAAAATGGGTTCAGCCGTTTCAGAGTCTGTAGTTAACGGTCACACACGCACACACATACACACACAGACAAAGTTACATTTATAAATAAGTTTAGATGATTTATCTTATTATTTATATTCTTTATTTATTTATTTATTTACTTACTTAATTATATTCCGTTTTCGTTCTTTCGTTCTTTCTTTCTTTCTATAACTGTCAACACATCTTAATATCTTTGTTCTCTTTTTCTTTTCCCTATTAACTCGTTATTTTTCTTTCTTTTCCAATTTATCATACGTTCTTTCTTAAATTCCTTTATTTATTTTTTATTTACTAACTTAATTATCTCCTTTTTTTACGTGCGTTGTGGTGCGGTGGATATCGACTTGGAACGAGAAATCTGGTCGCCGAGTTCAAATTCCAGTTGAATTCATTGCGTTCACTTACGTGCAAATACCCTTGAGAAAAGTATTAATCCGTCTCTCCCCTCCAGTTATCGGTTAAATAACAGGACAGATTGGGTTCTATAGCCTTGATGGCAACCAGTCTACCGCAGAAAGCAGTGGCAACCTACTGCGGGATAATCTTTTGCCCAGTCAGTCATGTCTCTTTCGAGACATGATCGCCTAAAGCGTGTATCATGTATGGTGCTTGACTGACTGACTGTCTGTTAATACTGTATATTCTTTCTTTGTTCTCTTTTTCTTTTCCCCGTTTAATCTTCATTCTTCCTTTTTTTTTTTCTTATTTATTCCCTTCATTTATTTATTCATTCATCTTCCGTTTTCTTTCTTTTTTTTTTTCCCCTCTTTCGTTAAGATTTCCTTCTTCCCTTCACGATATTTTATATTTTTCCTTTCGTCTTTCATTCCTTTATTCCGAATCCTACTCGGCTCTGCTTTATCTCGTGCATTCTGATTTTCGACTTCCACTTAGTTATCCAAATTCCTGTTATCCATTCCACCTCTACTGCCTCGCCCTATCGTCGTTCCCAGTGAGACAAACGGTCATGGACGAGTCGTCTGAATGCCAACTTTTCCTCATCAATCAAACATCTAGATTTTCTGACTGAAATATCGCTCACAGGGAAAAGAAACACAGATACAAGTAAACTTCCTGCTAAAAATTCGAGACCATCTTTGATTTGCTCATTCCGATTAGAAAATTTTTTATCAATTCACGCCAAGCAAGGCGATAATGCCACTAAGACTCCTGAGAGCGAAAGAGAAAGAAAAGGCTTTAGAAGCAACGGAAAAAATCAATACAAAACAGGAAACAATAGATAAATATCTACTGTTGTTTCATAGACGGGGGAGGAATCTGAACAGGACGATAGGCAAATCTATCTGCTCCTATTGAGAAAAAATGAAAATAAATAGTAAATAAAGTTTCATATTTTTTATCAATTCACGCCAAGCAAGGCGATAATGCCACTAAGACTCCTGAGAGCGAAAGAGATAGAAAAGGCTTTAGAAGCAACGGAAAAAAATCAATACAAAACAGGAAACAATAGATAAATACCTACTCTTGTTTCATAGACGGGGGAGGAATCTGAACAGGACGATAGGCAAACCTATCTGCTCCTATTGAGAAAAAATGAAAATAAATAGTAAATAAAGTTTCATATTTTAGGCGGAAACTTTAGAAGTGTAGAGAAAAAAATTGACGTTAGAAGGAACCGGAAACACAATATTAAACAAGAAACAATGGATAAACATCTACTCTTGTTCAAAAGATGGAGGAGTGGGAACCGGGCGATGAAGATTCTAATTACAAATAAACAATAGATAAAATCTAAGCCTATAGTCTGAAACTTTAGAAGTGAAAAGATAAAATTGACATTAGAAGGAACCGGAGACGCAATACTAAACAGAAAACAAAAATAAAACTCTACTTTTCTTCAAAATACCGGGGAGGTTGAAACTGTAGAGACATAATGAGGAAAGAATGCTTGGGGAATTTAATATGAATAATAATTAGTAAATGAAATGTCAGACGAAGACTTTAGAAGTATAGAGTTGAAGTAGATTTTAGAAGAAACCGGAAACACTATCCAAAACAGTAAATAAAGGACAAATATCTACTTCTTCCAAGAAGATAGGTGATCCGGACGATAGATGAACGCATCGTAAAAATACAAATCTAAACTTATTTATAAATGGAACTTTGTCTGTGTATGTGTGTCTCCGTCCGTTACCTATAGACTCCGAAACGGCTGAACCGATTTTCTTGAAAATTTACACAGTTGTACTATAAGCGTCTGCGAGTGTTCTTAGCTAGGTTTTGTGGCGAGGTATCCCCGATAAATATTGAAAATCGATAATCGAAAAAATCGGCTTATAGAAGGAGTGGTCCGATTTTAATCAAATTTGATAGACTCATAGACAAAGACATAAGAAACGATATTCAGAAGTTTCAAGGTTGCAGTTCTTACAATAGTGCAGAAAATCGATAATATATATATATATATATATATATATATATATATATATGACAAGATGTTTGTGTGTGTGTCTGTTTATCTGCCTGTATGTCTATATTTTTTGTTTCAGCCCTTTTATTTTAGTTTTTGCTTCGGGTTTGGCTCTAAGTAGGTATAATTTTAGTTCTTAGTCTCAGCCATGATACCATTTACTCAGAGGACTTATTTAGCCTTCAAAATTCAGTTTAAGACGAAAACAACTTATTTGATATCGATACCAGGAAATCAAAATTTGACTTACATCCATTCATTTTTCTTTCAGTCTACGGTTTCGCTTTAACTGGAAACAACTATTACTTTTTAGTCTTTCGTGTCAACGTCCAAAGAGTCTGAGTTCCAGGACCATGGATTAGTTTTAAAGATTTCATTACACCCGAGCAAAGCCGGGCTATACTGTAGTATATATATTAGGTGCGGATGTCTGTTTCTCTGAACTTGCTGTCGTGTGTCAACTGAGGTTCTTGTGAACTTTTTGCCATATTACTATTCAGTCATCGTTAAATGCCATACGTGACACACGCTTGTCGATCCGAATCACCTGACGGTGTTATCTGACCCAGTTCCAACATGTCTGTTTCTCTGAACTTGCTGTCGCACAATCCGAGGTTTTTGTGGAATCCTTTTGCCATATTACTATTCAGTCAATGTTAAACGCCACATACGTGAGCACACGCTTGTCGATCCGAATCACCTGACGGTGTTATCTGACTCAGTTCCAACATGTCTGCCTTCTGAACTTGCTGTCGTGTGTCAACCGAGGTTCTTGTGAACTTTTTGCCATATTACTATTCAGTCAATGTTAAATGCCATACGTGATACACGCTTGTCGATCCGAATCACCTTGACGGGTGTTATCTGACTCAGTTCCACATGTCTGTTTCTCTGAACCTGCTGTCGTGTGTCAACCGAGGTTTCAGAACTTTTGCCATATTACTATTCAGTCAATGTTAAATGCCATACGTGATACACGCTTGTCGATCTGAATCACCTGACGGTGTTATCTGACCCAGTTCCAACAGATGTCTGTTTCTCTGAACTTGTTGTCGTGTGTCAACTCGAGGTTCTTGTGAACTTTTTGCCATATTACTATTCAGTCAATGTTAAATGCCATACGTGATACACGCTTGTCGATCCGAATCACCCGGACGGCAAGTATCTCGACTCAGTTCCAACATGTCTGTTTCTCTGAACTTGCTGTCGTGTGTCAACTGAGGTTCTTGTGAACTTTTACCATATTACTATTCAGTCAATGTTAAAATGCCATACGTGATACACGCTTGTCGATCCGAATCACCTGACGGTGTTATCTGACCCAGTTCCAATACGTTCGTTTCTCTGAACTTGCTGTCGTGTAACAACTTGAGGTTCTTGTGAACTTTTTGCCATATTACTATTCAGTCAATGTTAAATGCCATACGTGACACACGCTTGTCGATCCGAATCACCTGACGGTGCTATCTGACTCAGTTCCAACATGTCTGTTTCTCTGAACTTGCTGTCGTGTGTCAGTCTGGAGGTTCTTGTGAACTTTTGCCATATTACTATTCAGTCAATGTTAAATGCCATACGTGATACACGCTTGTCGATCCGAATCACCTGACGGTGTTATCTGACTCAGTTCCAACATGTCTGTTTCTTCGAACTTGCTGTCGTGTGTCAACTGAGGTTCTTGTGAACTTTTTGCCATATTACTATTCAGTCAATGTTAAATGCCATACGTGATACACGCTTGTCGATCCGAATCACCTGACGGTGTTATCTGACTCAGTTCCAACATGTCTGTTTCTCTGAACTTGCTGTCGTGTGTCAACTGAGGTTCTTGTGAACTTTTTTGCCATATTACTATTCATAAAGAACAATGTTAAATGCCATACGTGATACACGCTTGTCGATCCGAATCACTTTCTGGAAATTTCGAAATGAACACTTTATTTAATCAACAGGGAGAGGATGTTCTCTTTCTGCTGTCTATGTTAGGAATATCTCTACAACTGTCCAGTCATTGCTCGTCCGAGCATATGATCAATGAAGAAACACAAACAATCGACCACAGTTCGAAGGTGACCCAGATCGAAATGAACATGATGAAGTCCAACGACTGAAACGTCATCGTAATAACAACAAAGATGAGGACAATAATCCGATTGTCAATCATTTAAGTTCTTGGACGACAATGTATGTTTAGGTTCATGACTGATTAGGCAGAAATATCCTTACTCCATCTGTTATCTTTCTAGCTATGGGTTAAATAGCAGAACAGATTGGGTCCTGTAGCCTTAGTTGGTTACCAGTCTACCGCAGAAAATAATAACAACCTACTTCGGGAAAATATTGTGCCCCGTCAGTCATGTTTTTTTTTCTAGTTATAATCACCCAGTTGTGTATCAAGTATGATACTTACCTGACTGATTCATTACACCAGACATTTAAACAGTAATTACCTAGAAATTCATTTTTTAAAATCCTGTGAGTAATACTTTGAAATGGCTCTCAACAAATTACCAGATTCTAACATTAAAACTAATCTCTAATTCGATTACGTTTGTCAGTTATTATCAAAATTCTAAAATTAGCATTGATCTGAATCTCTCGGCGAAATGTCTTCTACAAATAATGAAATCATTTTATAATAAAAAAGCCTAAGAAACAGAATTTTATTTTTATTTTAGATTATCATCATTTACGAAAAGAAAATTATATTTGTGAGCATTCCACTGCCACTATTGCGCATGGGGCTACATAGGGGAAGGTAAAGAGAAGGAGTGGTTAGACATAGGGAATGTCAGGAGGAAGGTGACAGATGAGTAAGGATAGCGAGGATGAGGGTTGGGCAGATGGGAAGAGTGTTTGTTTTTAATCATCTCACCCCAAGCAAGGCATTCCACTGCCACTATTGCGCATGGGGCTACATAGGGGAAGGTAAAGAGAAGGAGTGGTTAGACATAGGGGATGTCAGAAGGAAGGTGACAGATGAGTAAGGATAGCGAGGATGAGGGTTGGGCAGATGGGAAGAGTGTTTGTTTTTAATCATCTCACCCCAAGCAAGGCATTCCACTGCCACTATTGCGCATGGGGCTACATAGGGGAAGGTAAAGAGAAGGAGTGGTTAGACATAGGGAATGTCAGGAGAAAGGTGACAGATGAGTAAGGATAGCGAGGATGAGGGTTGGGCAGATGGGAAGAGTGTTTGTTTTTAATCATCTCACCCCAAGCAAGGCATTCCACTGCCACTATTGCGCATGGGGCTACATAGGGGAAGGTAAAGAGAAGGAGTGGTTAGACATAGGGAATGTCAGAAGGAAGGTGACAGATGAGTAAGGATAGCGAGGATGAGGGTTGGGCAGATGGGAAGAGTGTTTGTTTTTAATCATCTCACCCCAAGCAAGGCATTCCACTGCCACTATTGCGCATGGGGCTACATAGGGGAAGGTAAAGAGAAGGAGTGGTTAGACATAGGGAATGTCAGAAGGAAGGTGACAGATGAGTAAGGATAGCGAGGATGAGGGTTGGGCAGATGGGAAGAGTGTTTGTTTTTAATCATCTCACCCCAAGCAAGGCATTCCACTGCCACTATTGCGCATGGGGCTACATAGGGGAAGGTAAAGAGAAGGAGTGGTTAGACATAGGGAATGTCAGGAGGAAGGTGACAGATGAGTAAGAATACCGAGGATGAGGGTTGGGCAGATGGGAAGAGTGCTTGATAGAATGGAAGCAGGTTAGTGTGTTAGGAGGTGTCTATTGACCTTACATTTAAACTCCTGGAGATTGTAGCCGTCGGGGAAGCAATCGTGTGGAAGAGAATTCCACAGTCGGGAACTAAAAGCAAAAATTCAAAATACCAGAAAAAAACAGAATTATAAATTTTTAAAAAAGACATTCAATCCAAAAGTAAAAAGCCTGAAAATGTGTTGATTTATCTCAAAAGAATTACCTTTATTTCAATATTTGTTGACCAATCAAATCGCAAATTGTAACAAATATAAAGATCACGTGATATTCATAACACAATCAATAAACACAAAATAAACACTTTGGTCTTCGTTTGGTATTAATCAGTAATGTAATTCACAAAAAAAATCCCTTGAAATAAGACACTTTTTTAAAGAAACTCCATTCACATATTAGAATTACAAATTTTAAATGTTTGGGGCTAAATACTTCATATATGGATTAGTTATAAAACGTTTAGTATAGAAGATAAGTAAAGTGAATATAGATCACGCTTTGCTAGGGTTAGTTACGCCAAAAACCAAATACAATGTAACCCGGATATAAGAGAGTTGTCGGGACCGGATAAAAGTTCTCTTATATCAGGGTTTGGTCTATTTTATAGACATTACCACAGGCTCTAATTTGGGACCAGAGAAAATCTCTCTTATATCCGGATTTCTCTTAAATCCGGATTTCTCTTATATCGTGTTTGGTCTATTTTATATACATTACCACAGGCTCTAATTTGGGACCAGAGAAAATCTCTATATCCGGATTTCTCTTAAATCCGGATTTCTCTTATATCGTGTTTGGTCTATTTTATATACATTACCACAGGCTCTAATTTGGGACCAGAGAAAATCTCTCTTATATCCGGATTTCTCTTATATCGTGTTTGGTCTATTTTTATATGCATTACCACAGACTCTAATTTGGGAACAGAGAAAATCTATCTTATATCCTGTTTTCTCTTATATCAGGGTCTCTTATATCCGGGTTATACTCGAGTCATGTTTTAAAATATCATTGTTCGTCCCAATCTGTGCTGGGAATGATTGCGAAATATTTCCCCATTTTTATCAGCAGAAGCAAACAAATGCATGATGGGATTTCTTCCTAGCCAATAAGATGGATCACTTGACGGTGTTATCTAACTCAGTTCCAACATATCTGTTTCTCTGAACTTGCTGTCGTGTGTCAACTGCGGTTCTTGTGAACTTTTTGCCATATTACTATTCAGTCAATGTTAAATGCCATACGTGATACACGCTTGGACGATCATGTCTCTTTTAAAACATAACTGAGTATACAGAAGATTTTCCTGCAATAGGTTGCCATTTCTTTCTGTGGTAGGGTTGCAAAAAGGAAAAACAAATATGTGTTGGTAGGAAGCAATCCCAGGAAAGTATTCCAAACAGGCAAACCAAAATCACAAGTCTTGTCTTAATTTCTGAAACGCTATTCTCACTAGAACGACGGCTCGAATAACAATAACAACACACCCTCAAAATGAGTAAACCACGTTTTATGCACCCGACTCTGGCTACCACTCAGCCAATGAGCGCTCAGCACACTACATATAAACGGCTACAAGCGACACCAATTCTGTTTACCACGAAGTGCTGTCCGATTCTCTATCTGACCAACGGTCGCCAATTCGCCGTCGCCATACTCCCTTACAAAAAATACACCCGACTCTGGCCCGTTTAGGTCACCGAAGCAAATCACTGCTACAGGTAGACTAAGGCTATAGAACTCAATCTGTTCTACTATTCTTTTATCAAGTCCAATCTGTTAAGTTTCATGTACGATACACACCTGGGCGATCATGTCTCTTTCGATCCATGACTGACTAAGCTGACGATTTTCCCGCAGTAATTTGCCATTTCTTTTTGGGGTAGACTGGTTGTCAACCAAGGCTATAGAACTCAACGATTTTCCCGCAGTAATTTGCCATTTCTTTTTGGTGTAGACTGGTTGTCAACCAAGGCTATAGAACTCAATCTGTTCTGCTATTTAACTCCTAGCTGCATTCACTTTCGCGCAAATACCTAGCGAAGTGTATCAATCCATATCTTCTCTCTTCGGCTATGAGAATGAATATATGGATTAATACCGAAAGGTATTTGAGTGTACAGAAAGTAGCAGTGGAGAGTGACAAGAAGGGACTACAAATAAACTTTAAGAAAACTGAGTGCATGTTCATCAGCAAAAGATACAACCCAAAATGCCAAATACAGGTGGGGGATGACAGAATCAAACAAGTCCAAGAATTTAAGTACCTAGGAAGTGTTTTAACAGGAGATGGAAAGTGCGACACGGAGATCCGAAGGCGAATTGGCATGGCAAAGGACGCGTTCCAGAAGATGAGCAAAATAATAACACACAGGAAGATCTCAATAGAAACGAAGAAAAGAGTGCTAGACTGCTACATGATGTCAGTTCTTCAGTACGGCTGTGAATGCTGGACAATATCATCGAAAATGAGGAAAAAACTGGAAGCGGCCGAAATGTGGTTCTACAGAAGGATGCTACGGATATCGTGGACTGAGCATACAAGCAACGACGAAGTGTTAGAAAGAATGGCAACAAAAGGAAATTGATGCTGAGCATCAGGAAGAGACAACTGAAGTTCCTGGGACATGCAATGAGGCAGGAGAGCCTGGAGAACCTGATACTGACTGGTCAGATAGAAGGAAAGAGAGACAGAGGAAGGCAGCGGATAACATATTTGCAGGGTTTGATCAGGTGGATGACGGAACGGGGGTTGCCAGGAGCAACAGGAGCAAACATACTAAGAGTCACAAGGGATAGGGAGACGTGGAGATCCATGATCGCCTACGTCCTGAAGGGACAGGGCACATAGAAGAAGAAGAAGATTTGAGTGTAAGTGAACGCAAGGAATTCAACTGGAATTCGAACTCGGATCTCTGATTCATTGCTCTGAGCCGATATCCACTGCACAACAACGCACATGTTGTTGTTAATTTGCCTATGATATTAACACTCCACTCTACTTCAAACAAAAGATTAAGAAGGAAATTCCCATTAATACATGAAAGAGTGATTAATAAATTAATAAATCGCAACTGAAATCGTTACCGACTGGTAGATCAGTAAACTCTGAATGTTTCCTTATAAGGAAACAAATACCATTACTATTACCGTAAGGATTTATATTTATAACAAACGCGATATTTACGTTTGTGGGATGAGCAACATAGGAGTGTATTTTACGACATAGTAAATTTTATCAAAATATTTTACGACATAGTAAATTTTATCAAAATATTTTACGACATAGTAAATTTTATCAAAATATTTTACGACATAGTAAATTTTATCAAAATATTTTACGACATAGTAAATTTTATCAAAATATTTTACGACATAGTAAATGTCATCAAAATATTTTACGACATAGTAAATTTTATCAAAATATTTTACGACATAGTAAATTTTATCAAAATATTTTACGACATAGTAAATTTTATCAAAATATTTTACGACATAGTAAATTTTATCAAAATATTTTACGACATAGTAAATTTTATCAAAATATTTTACGACATAGTAAATTTTATCAAAATCAATCTTTTTATTATTAAGTATGTGTCTCTATAGATATATTTTGTTCGGAGATAGATAAATATGGCAGAATTGAGTCTACGCGAAAATATTGGTTGTTTATCCTTGAGCCCATAGGTAAATACTTATTCTTGAGTCTATGGGTAAATAATTGTTAATAACTAAAACCATACGTTGATATTGGTTGTGCATACTTGAGCTTATAGATAAATATTAATCATTTATTCTTAGGTCTACAGGTAAATATTGGTTTATACTTGAGTCTATAGGTAAATATTGGTTGTTTATATTTGAGTCTATAGGAAAATGTTTGCCGTTTATTCTTGAGTATATAGGTTAAAGATTTGTTAAACATAAACACTGGTCGCTCGTACCTGAGCCTAAAGACTGATCTTTATTCCTGTGTCGATAGGTCACTATCGGTTGCTTATACTTGAGTCTACAGCTAAATACTAACCATTTATACTTGAGCCTATATATAAATATTGGTTGTTTATTGTCTAGTCCATAGATAGATATTTGTTAATAACTAAGACAATTTATGAATATTGGCTGTTTATACATGAGTTTATAGATGAGTATTGGTCGTTTATTCTTGAGTCAATTTTTCTGCAGTAGTTCCCATTATATTCTGCGGTAGAATATAAGCAAGAACCCATCTCTCCTATTATTTGAATCTTCGCTGAAGGGAAGAGACGGATTAATTTTTTTTTAATCATTTCACCCCAAGCAAGGCATTCCACCGCCACTATTGCGCTTGGGGCTACATAGGGGAAGGTAAATAGAAAGAGTGGTTAGATATAGGAAATGTCAGAAGGGGGGGTGATAGATAGTTGGGTGGGTGGGAAGAGTGTTTGAAAGAATGGAAGCGAGTTAGTTTGTTAGGAGGTGTCTATTGACCTTACATTTAAACTCCTGGAGATTGTAGCCGTCTGGGAAGCAGTCTTGTGGAAGGGAATTCCACAGCCGGGAAGTACGAGAAAAGAAACTATGGAGTAGAAGTTGAGGTTGCATTTTATCGGTTTCACTGTAAAAGCGTGGGATCTAGTTGCTAATCTAGTATCTCGTGCAAATTCGAACCTAGGGGACACCAGTGATCTAAGTTCATCGGAGCAGAAGCCGTGAAAGTATTTATAGAAGAGACACAGGGAAGCCACGTCGCGCCGGTGAGAGAGAGACTGCAGGCGGTCTGCTCAGTCGGTATCGAACACATTACAGACCCTCCGCTGTACCTTGTCGAGAAGCCCAAGGAGAATAGCAAAGGCACCCGACCAGATATGGCAACAGTATTCAATGCACGGGCGGATGATAGATTTATAAATGTGCAGGACAGATTCAGACGGAAAAAAACTTCCAGGCCCTACACAGAGAACCGACTTTTATAGCAGCGGATTTAGCAATGGATTCAATATAGTCATTCCACTTGAGGTCCGCTGAAAGTGTGAGACCAAGGAGGCGTGGTGTTTTACTCTCTGGGAGGCAAGCCTGGTCCATGCTAATAGGAGGTAGGTGCGATTGTCTATGATGATTAATTGATAGTAGCTTCGTTTTAGAAGCATTAAAATTTACGAGCCATTTCTTACTACGGATTGGAGCCAGTCCACTACGGATTGGAGGTCCTTTCCAAGCTCGGCTTTTCCCAAGTGTATTTGCGCGTAATTGAATGCAATTAAATCAACTGGAATTCGAACTCGGCTCTCAGACCTCTCGTTCCGAGCCGATATCCACTGCACCGCAACAAATACTTGTGTTTATAGATAAATATTGATCGTTCATTCTTGATAAATAAATATTGGTTCTTTATACTTGAGTCTGTAGGTGAATATACTTTATATACTGTAGGTGTTTATACTTTAATCTATAACTAAATATTTATTAATAACTAAGACAATTCTTTAGTATTGGTCATTGATATTTCGCTCTACAGGAAAATAGTCTTCTTCTATGTGCCCTGTCCCTTCAGGACGTAGGCGATCATGGTTCTCCACGTCTCCCTACCCCTTGTGGCTCTTAGTATGTTTGCTCCTGTTACACCTCGCAACCCCCGTTCCGTCAGCCACCTGATCAGGCTCTGCAAATATGTTATCCGCTGCCTTCCTCTGTCTCTCTTTCCTTCTATCTGGCCAGTCAGTATCAGGTTCTCCAAGCTCTCCTTCCACATTGCGTGTCCCAGGAACTTCAGTTGTCTCTTCCTGATGCTCAGTATTAATTTCCTTTTTGTTGCCATTCTTTCCAACACCTCACCGTTGCTTGCATGCTCAGTCCACGATATCTGCAGCATCCTTCTGTAGAACCACATTTCTGCTGCTTCCAGTTTTGTCCTCATTTTCGATGATATTGACCAGCATTCACTGCCGTATTGAAGAACTGACATCACATAGCAATCCAGTACTCCTTTCTTTGTTTCTAGTGAAATTTTCCTGTGTGTTAGTACTTTACTCAGCTTCTGGAACGCGTCCTTTGCCATGCCAATTCACCTTCGGATGGCTGTCACACTTTCCATCTACTGTTAGAACACTTCCTAGGTATTTAAATTTTTGTACTTGCTTGATTCTGGTACCCACCCACCTGTATTTGGCATTTTGGGTTGCACCTTTAAGTCTCAAGGCATTTAATTGGTCCCTGAAGAGTTGAAAATTGATCTCTTATGTTTAAGTGTATGGATATATTTCGCAGGTGGCCCCGAAGCACTCACCGTATTCTAGGTCCAGCACCCAGGATATAAGCCTATTTGACATCATAGCAAATAGAGATGACGATATCAGTATCAATGAAGAGATACTTATCATGAAATAGAGTTTACGTATTGTTTAAAATGCTTGCTTACTTAGTAAGAGAGGCCAATAGTTAACAAAAATCATTACCCTCAGTAAGCATCGAACTCACAACGGCCGTAATGCTCAGTGAGACCTGCGTCCTTAATCATTTGATTTAATTGCTGAACCGCCCGTGTATTGAATACTGATGCCACATCTGGTCGGGTGCCCCTGCTACTCTCCTCGGGCTTCTTGACAAAATACAACGGAGAATCTGTAACGTGATCGATCCTGACTTGGCGAACCGGCTGCAACCACTCTCTCACCGGCGTGACGTGGCTTCCTTGTGCCTCTTCTATAAGTACTTTCACGGCTTCTGCTCCGATGAACTTAGATCATTGGTGCCGCCTAGGTACGAATTTACACGAGATACTATATTAGCAAATAGGTCCCACCCTTTTACAGTGAAACAGATAAGATGTAACCGTAATTTCTACTCCAACAGCTTCTTTTCTCGCGATTCCCGACTGTGGAATTCCCTTCCACATGCCTGCTTCCCCGACAGCTACAATCTCCAGGAGTTTAAATGTAAGGCCAATAGACACTTCCTAACACACTAACTTGCATCTATTCTCTCAAACACTCTCCCCATCTAACCAACCCTCATTCTCGGTATCCTTACCCGTCTATCACCGTCCTTCTGACATTTTCTATATCTAACCATCCTTTCTCATCACTTCCCTGACCCTATGTAACCCCCTGCGCAATAATGGCAGTGGAATGCCTTGCTTGGGGTGAAACGATTAAGAAAATCTAATATTTTAATATTCTATTCATAGGCCTAGTCATTGACGGTATTATCTCGTCTTTTCTTTACTGATCACTTTCTTAATGATGTTGGCGTTGTTGACTAAAAAGTGTCGATGTCATTGATTTCATAGTAACTAGCAGTATAGCCCGGCGTTGCTCGGGTGTAATGCAAGCTTTAAAACTAATCCATGGTCTTGTAGCTCAGACTCTGCCTAAAGAATATTTGTTTGGTGAGAATCGGATAAAAATTGTGGATTTGTATAAAGGACATACAGACAGATAAACAGACACACACAAACATCTTGCCTTTTATATATATATATATATATATATATATATATATACATATATATATTATCGATGTTCTGCCCTATTGTAAGAACTGCAACCTTGAAACTTCTGAATATCGTTTCATATGTCTTTGTCTATGAGTGTATCAAATTTGATTAAAATCGGACCACTCCTTCTATTACCCGATTTTTTCGATTATCGATTTTCGATATTTATCGGGGGTACCTCGACACAAAACCTAGCTAAGAACACTCGCAGACGCTCATAGTACAACTGCGTACATTTTCAAGAAAATCGGTTCAGTCGTTTCGGAGTCTATAGGTAACGGACACACACAGACACACACATACACACACAAAGTTCCATTTATAAATAAGTTTAGATTCTATTTATAAGTACTTGTTCAAAATAAAATCCCCACACTTGCTTTGATAATGTCCATCAGATGACGAAAGATTTTCTAAAATACGTTTCCCTTTATTTATAGTGTTATTTTACAAATACATATATATATATATATATATATATATATATATATATATACAAATGAATAAGGAAAGAAGAAAATATTTGCAACGTTCAAAACATTAATTTAAACCAATATAAAAATTGAGCAATGAATGTTTATTATGAATTATTCTTTAGAACATGTACAAATAACAATCTACTACAAAATTGTACATTTTGTTTCGACATTGAAAGAACAATGTTTCATCAGGTAGTTAATAATGATGGTAATAAACGTTATTTTTTAAAAGCTATAACGTTTATTACCATCGTCATTAATTACCTGTTGAGACATTGTTCTTTCAATGTCGAAAAATAATGTACAGTTTTGTAGTAGATTGTAGTTTGTACATGTTCTAAAATACAATTTATATATATATATATATATATATATATATATATATATATATACACATGCGAGGACTGAAAAGTATAGAGCTCGCCCAAAGAATAGTCAATATACTAGCTATATATAAAAACATTCTATCTCTAACAGCGATTCTCAACCCCCCTTTGAGACACACAGAACATTTTAAACAATGTAATATATATAACTTATATATTCACTTTTTCTGTCATACCCCAAATGTACTACGAATACTTCATTTTACTTGTTACTACTGTAAGTATACACTTTTAAATTTATCTTCTGAAGTGACTGTGTAGGTTTTATGATGCTGGTAATGCTTATAGACTGAGAAGATCAAAAGCTTCAGGAACGACTGTGTTTTAAATAAAAGAAAACCACGAAAAAAGTTTGCTTTCTTTGCACTTCATTGTAGATTTGGAAGAATCTCTGAATACTCTACCTTGAGAGGCTCTCAAACATCATTAGTTTCATTATTCTAATCACTAATTTGTATAAAGAATAAAATTTGGCAGATATCCTCAGTAATCGATTATCCGCAGCAAAAAAAAAAAATTAATTAAAATTAAATATATAGAAAATCAAAGAGTATACGGTTTTCTTTATTTTTTGTTACTTTCACTATTGAAATTTGAACTATTATCCTCATTTTTGTTGTTGTTGTCAAAATATTTCTGCCGTTATGTTATCCAGCCTTTATCAGGACTAAATTGATCTGCATAATCTACAAGGAATTCTGAACTGAACCCTTTATTCAATCTACGTACCAGAGAAAAAAGCTCTTGCTACGAAAATACTTGTAGAAAGACATATAAGTTAAAAATATATCACCGCTTCTAGTAATTATGTCCACACAAACATGTATATGCATAAAAGTTGTGTATCAACTACCATGTATCCAATTGTGAAAGCGCAATAACATCTTAGTTTTTGTTACTACGATAAGTTATGGTTTGCTATGGGATGTCAGTTCTTCAATATGGCAGTGAATGCTGGACAATATCTTCTAAGAAAATTTAATTTCAGCATTAAATTACCATTAGGAGTTAATGTGACGTTAACACACATATCAAGCAGTCAACCATTTTGGTTTTAGTAGCTTTATCGCCATTCTAGGGGTGAAATTATTAAATTAAAATATAGACTCTCTACTATAGAGAAATTATTAAATTAAAATATGGACTCTCTACTATAGAGAAATTATTAAATTAAAATATAGACTCTCTACTATAGAGAAATTATTAAATTAAAATATAGACTCTCTACTATAGAGAAATTATTAAATTAAAATATAGACTCTCTACTATAGAGAAATTATTAAATTAAAATATAGACTCTCTACTATAGAGAAATTATTAAATTAAAATATAGACTCTCTACTATAGAGAAATTATTAAATTAAAATATAGACTCTCTACTATAGAGAAATTATTAAATTAAAATATAGACTCTCTACTATAGAGAAATTATTAAATTAAAATATAGACTCTCTACTATAGAGAAATTATTAAATTAAAATATAGACTCTCTACTATAGAGAAATTATTAAATTAAAATATAGACTCTCTACTATAGAGAAATTATTAAATTAAAATATAGACTCTCTACTATAGAGAAATTATTAAATTAAAATATAGACTCTCTACTATAGAGAAATTATTAAATTAAAATATGGACTCTCTACTATAGAGAAATTATTAAATTAAAATATAGACTCTCTACTATAGAGAAATTATTAAATTAAAATATGGACTCTCTACTATAGAGAAATTATTAAATTAAAATATAGACTCTCTACTATAGAGAAATTATTAAATTAAAATATAGACTCTCTACTATAGAGAAATTATTAAATTAAAATATAGACTCTCTACTATAGAGAAATTATTAAATTAAAATATAGACTCTCTACTATAGAGAAATTATTAAATTAAAATATAGACTCTCTACTATAGAGAAATTATTAAATTAAAATATAGACTCTCTACTATAGAGAATACACCGAGACAATCTCGTTGATTATTACAACACATCAAAATGACCAAGTATAAAACAAATTATATGAACAAAAAAAGGCGGAAAGTCGTAAGAACACCCATGTCCTATTGCATTCATTTACGCACAAATACCCTTGGGAAAAGGTATTAATTCGTCTCTTCTTTCCAGTTATGGGTTAAATAACAGAACATATTGGGTTCTATAGCCTTGGCTGGCAACCGGTCTACCGCAGAAAGCAATGATAACCTACTGCGAGATAATCTTCTATCCAGTCAGTCATGTCTCTTTCGAGACATGATCGCCCAAGCGTGTATCACATGTGGCACTTAACTGACTGACTATAATAGTTGGAATAATGATTAAGGCTTCTACTGGCCATAAAGTGAGGGATTAGTTTATTACTTCATAACAATAGGAAACCGATCCCCCACTAATTACTACATAATAATATAATACATTTCTTTCCCCTCTAGCTATGAGTCAAATAACAGGACAGATTGGGTTCTATAGCCTTGGCCGGCAACCAGTCTACCGCAGAAAGCAATGGTAACCTACTGCGAGATAATCTTCTGTCCAGTCAGTCATGTCTCTTTCGAGACATGATCGCCCAAGCGTGTATCACATAAGGCACTTAAATGACTAACTGACATGTCCTGAAAGATTGCGCCACATAAAAGAAAAAGAATATTTTTGAAATTTTATCTAAAATCCTTATTTCCTAAACGATTTGTATCATGCTGTATGCGCATGAATATCTCCCTCATGATGACACTGTAGTTGTACATGCGTGAAGGACACCTGAAGCAAGCCTATGCATGCGTAGGTATAAAACTGAGAGATACGGTCCAGGCAAATAGTTCCAAACAGCTGAACTTACACTAATAAGGTTAGCATAATTCGCCTCGTACAAAGTACAGAAGGTTTGGGCCGAGTTTTCTTATCGCCAGGATTTCGCAGAAACAGAATCTTTGCAATTCATTTCTGTCTTTCGACTCAGGCGATGTGCATTTGACAATGGCGGCAAAGTATGTCTGGTCAGTTACATTGTCTGCGAGCCCCTCACTGTCGAAACAAAAAAAAATGTAAAATAAAATGAAAAAAACAAGTTAGGTTAAAAAATGTAAATGTCAGTTGCAGTGACCGGAGGAGAAGAAAAAAAAGAAGAAAAGTAAAGAAAAACACACACACACACACACACGCACATACACACACACACACACACACACATACACACACACACAATTTTAACTCACAAATATAAACACACATAATATACACACATAATATCACTTGCTCAATTGGAATGACTATATCGAATCCATTGCTAAATCCCCTGCTATGAAAGTCGGTTCTCTATACAGGGCCTGGAAGTTTGTTTTTTTTCCGTCTGAATCTATCCTGCACATTTATAAATCTACCATCCGCCCGTGCATTGAATACTGTTGCCATATCTGGTCGGGTGCCCCTGCTATTCTCCTTGGGCTTCTCGACAAGGTACAGTGGAGGGTCTGTAATGTGATCGATACCGACTTAGCAGACCGCCTGCAGTCTCTCTCTCACCGGCGCGACGTGGCTTCCCTGTGTCTCTTCTATAAATACTTTCACGGCTTCTGCTCCGATGAACTTAGATCACTGGTGTCTCCTAGGTTCGAATTTGCACGAGATACTAGACTAGCAACTAGATCCCACCCTTTTACAGTGAAACCGATAAAATGCAACCACAACTTCTACTCCATAGTTTCTTTTCTCGCACTTCCCGACTGTGGAATTCCCTTCCACAAGACTGCTTCCCAGACGGCTACAATCTCCAGGAGTTTAAATGTAAGGTCAATAGACACCTCCTAACAAACTAACCCGCTTCCATTCTTTCAAACACTCTTCCCACCCACCCAACTATCTATCACCCCCCACTTCTGACATTTCCTATATCTAACCACTCATGTAGCCCCAAGCGCAATAGTGGCAGTGGAATGCCTTGCTTGGGGTGAAATGATTAAAAAAAAAAAAGACACGGATATTGTCAAAACAAAATGACTACTTTTGTAATGATATTATAACATATTTATGTTATAAATTCTAAATAAATATTATTCGCTCTACTTTAAAAATAGTGTTTTTTAGGATACGGAATATTTTTTAATAATAGTGTTTATTTATTTATTTTTTGGATACGGAATATTATTCCATCTATACCTACCCTATACTTGCACACATAATATATATACATACATATATATATATATATATATATATATATATATATATATATATATATATATATATAGTCATTCGCAGACAGATCTGTTTCGCAGCTCATCAGTACGGTTTGACAGCCGATTGCTTTTTACCCAGAATTGAAACCTGACCGAATTGGCGTCAGTCGGCGATTTTATCTCTGAGCTACGGGCGCTCGGCAGAAGGAGACGGACTTTTTAGCGTGTATATTATCATTATACACGTCCAATAGCTGAGAGTGTTCTAATTCATTGTTGAATGAATGATGCGTAGAGTAGCTACTGTTTTTCAAAGTCTACCATTCTTCCGGTAACTGATTATACATTTAAAAAATTAAAAATATTAGTACATCCGATTTTATTCCCATAACGAACTTTAAGAAAGGAACACTAATACATTCAATTCAAATGAAAAAATAGGCCAGTAAGATAAGCACCCGATGATTGTTGAAAAATGCATGAAACTCAGTCAACGTAAAATAATATATATATATATATATATATATATATATATATATATATATATATGGTGTTGAGTTGTGATAATGCTTAGTGCCAAGATTGTTGTTTTGCAGTAGTTTACTGATAAAAAGATATTTTAGCAAGTAGGTTTTTGTACTCGAAATCTTGATAGTGATAGAGTGTTAATAGTGTTAATGTGGAGAAGCATGTCACTTAACTGAGCAGAGTCATGCCAACTTCGAAGTTTATGAGGACACTGTTATGATGTCTTCACTGATCGGGTTGTGTTTTGTTTGTTTGTTTGTTTGTTTGTTTGTTTGTTTGTTTGTTTGTTTGTTATTGGGTCCCGGTTCCCGTTCCTATTCTACTTATCAGCCTGGTGTGAATTGCTATTTCCTGGGAGGAGTCCTGTTTGCGATTGGATGATTTTCTTTTTCTTTTTTTTTTTTTTCGTTTGATTTCTTTTCTTACTTTAGTTATTGCTTTAACGCCCGCGTAAGTGGGTGTCTGGTTAATTGTTTTGTATTGAATAGGTGTCCGCTTAATTGTTTTTGGTTTGGTTTGGTCCTGTCCTTTAGGCTGACCTCTTTTATTTATTTGACCTTGTTTTTTGTGTTGCTGTGTTTGACCACTTCAGGGCTTCTTCTTAGGTCATGATTGGGTGTTTGTGCTCTTGTGTATATTTATATTTGTGGACTTTATTTGAAGACTTCACGAAACTGTCCCACGAAACTTCGAAGTCAGCATGAATCTGCTCAGTTAAAGTTACGAATTCTTTGTACTAAAAATATCAACGCTCCATCTACACCCTGATATCGAGCACTTTATGATAAAAAAATCAACTTGTCAAAAATATACCTTTTATGAGAGAAAAATACTGAAAAAACAACAATCTTGGAACCAAAAACTATCAAAACTCAACACTATATATAGATATATTGATTGGTTAATTACTTAGTTTTTGGTCATAATAAAATAATACCAGTACACAGTTGTATTAAAAAGCGTTCAATACCATTATACTGTAGAACTTTTGAATATTCTTCATTTGTAAACGAGTTATTACACGACCCAGGTTTCTACCATGTGGTATCTTTAAGCGATTTGCAATATTGCCCGAAGACACCACATGGTAGAAACCTAGGTCGCGTAATAACTCGATTACAAATGAAGTGTATATATATATATATATATATATATATATATATATATATATATATATATATTACGGAAATTAACGAAGATTAACGAAACTGGTTATAAACAATCGACAATTTGAAATGGTTTGTTTGAACATTATTTTTTATCGATACTCGTATTTAAGTAGATATTCTGTTTATAATCAAACAGTGTTATATATTATTTCTACCGGCCTGATTATTTACGATAAATTTTTGTTACGAAAATGGGTGTCATTCGGCAGGATTTGAACCTGCGACCCCTATCCACATAGGGGAAGCCACCATGTGATCTGGCAAGTCTTGGACCTCTCGACCACGAATGACGATCAGTCTAAACGAATACCCTTAACCACTGTTCTCTCTATCACAGGAGTATATGTACTCTCAGTCGATTTCATTATCATATACAAAGGTAAGATCCAACAACAGTTTAGCATATTTTAAAAAAATGTTTAATCTAAAATTTAAAATTCCGATTTTTCTTATTTTTTCGTGAAGCAGCATTTTATTTAAAATGCTTTCTTCTTGATATTTTCAAAATCCCATCAAGGAGCAGGAAGCCTGTTTTACATAAACTATCCTCCTTTTAAGACGCCATGTTTATATTCCAAATTTGGCTCTAATATAGTTTTCTATTTACGCATTATCAAAGTTTACAGACAAAATTTCTATGAAGATGTTTTCATTTCTGAAAAGCCAAATGTGAATCCTTCCAGCAAAGGCAACGTAATTTGTTCTATCCGAAAAATGCATACGGCTATTTTTTTTTTTTGTAATATTATCAGAATAACGCCTCAGATATTCATATATACAAAATGAAATTCAAATATTCATTGATTTATATATATATATATATATATATATATATATATATATATATATATAAATATAAATTAATGAATATTTGAATTTATATATATATATATATATATATATATATATATATATACAGAGAAAGTGAGAGAGAGAGAAAGTGAAGAAATGTTGTTCACGTATGCTTCTATTAATATAACTGTATTTGGAAGCAATCACTCTTTTATGCAAGTTTCGTAAATTTAGGGACTGCAGTTAAGTCTATTATTCAATTTTTCATGGGTTCGAATAAGTGATTTGTTTTCCGGACACACACACGCGCACGCACACACACACACACACACACACACATATATATATATATATATATATATATATATATATATATATATATATATAATATAATAATAATAATAATATAATAATATAATTATGGTTATGTCAATTTTTCATTGCTACATGGAAATTTCTATGTTTCGAGATTAATTCTCATCATCAGGCAATACTGGTGTGGTTGTGCAGACGATTTACATTTAAATGACAAATACTTTCGGTTTACTGTGAATGTATGTGGGTGTTTTTTTTGTTGTTTTTTGTGTGTGTGTGTGTGTGTGTGTGTGTGTGTGTGTGTGTGTGTGTGTGTGTGTGTGTGTGTGTGTGTGTGTTCGGCTAATCAGAATATAAAATATAAAAAATATAAAATATATTATAAGTATAAAAAAACCTCGAGTCCTCTTCACTTGGAAAGATATATATATATATATATATATATATATATATATATATATATATCAATGAATCAGTGCTTAGCATTTGAATTTGTAATTCTAGAACTTGTTTTGTTCACTCTACTGTAGCATTAACAGAATACTGAGTGTGTGTTACTATTTTATTATTTTATAATCATTTCCGTGTTAATATGCTAAATATATTCACCAAACACAAGTCTTAGTAGAATATGTGTGACAGTGAAGCCGTGGGGAGATGCTTAATGCTTATTTAATTCGACTATGTGTCATATTTAACCGAACTCCCTACAGCTTATAAGTTTTATCCAGAATTATCAGGAGGTTTTCATCAGAAGGTTGATTGTCGGCAGGATGGAATGTGTGGAATAGTGTAAGAATAAAATATACATTTTTCATTTTAAGATAGAAATTTATTAAAAGAATAGAATAACAAGAATAAGTATTAGTTAAAAGTTTTATGAGAAAGTTCAAGGTACCAAGAGTTCGTACAAATGGTCGTAGTAGTAATTTGTTGAAAAAGTATATGCGTTCGTACGTATGTATGTATGAGCGTTTGCTTAAATAGGAATACCTTTGGATGGAGAAGAAGAAGTAAAAGGAATCAGCACGCGAGAAGGATAAAAAAAGAGGATGAATATGCGAGTTGACCTGTAGCTTCTCTCGTTACATTTTAGCAGTATCGCTCGCTGCTCCCATCTGAGTGACTGACTATGGCTGATCTGTGCCTTTTATTATAATCTAGATTTTTCGTACTGACCCGCGAAGTCCTTTTTGGTCTTGCAAGTCGCTTCCATTGGTCACAAACCCAGTTTAACACCTACTTGCGAAATTCGGTTTCGACTTTTTCTTTAAGCACATGGTCAATCCTTTGTCTTTTCGGGAAAAAACCAGGATTTCACACGTCATTGTGAATTTATGTAAAAGTGGAGAAGAAGGTTGATTTTAATTCTTAATTTCCTATCCCACAACAACTTGCTGGAGGTACGTAAATGAGGTACAGTAATTGTTAGGAGTGTTTGTTTACAAGTCGGTGGTAAAGGTCTGCATTTTATATCCACCATATGAGTCGACCCCTAATTTTAGAAATATATATTTTACACTTGAAAACTATTTGTACGCCGAAACGTTATAGTGGAGTAGTAATGTATCTAGCGAAACAAGCTTGTTAAACATTACACGATATCAAAGTACCCAGTGATTTTAAAAGCTTAGCTCATATGTGACAATGCCGAATTAGGGGGCCCTCACTATTCAATTCAATGAGACAAGCTTGTTAACCATTCTACCACATTGAAGTGCCTGTATGTATGCTTTTATATGTGCATACTAATGAAAAGCAAATTAACATATATATATATATATAATAAATATAATAATAAATATAATTAATATATATATATATATATATATATATATATATATATATATATATATATATATATATATATATATATATATATATCAAAGACACAAACAATTAGAAATGTTCATATTATTATATACTCTGAATTAAAAAAAATATTAAGCAGACTCTCGTTAATAATGACTTCCCAAACCACATTGTAGATGAACAAATAAGACGATATTTCACAAACCTCAACACACATCAAACAGAATATGGCACTTCCATAAAAGACCCTAAACATGCCAAACACTTTTATTGCAACCAGATGCCCGAAAACTAAAAACGAGATGAAAAAACTCATAAAAAAATTCTCCCTCTCCAATTTATGTTTGCCATGATAAGTACGTCCATAAAAACAATCCCGTAAACATTTCGAACTTAAAACAGACTCCGATAAGACACCGTCAAATATTGGCGCCAAGGTGTGCGCTTTGAAGCGAAATTAATAACCACTGTCTGGACGTGGTATAATAGTTAGCAAGCTTGCCTCGCCAAAAACATAACAACTGAAAAATGAGTTCAATCCTCACTTGATGCCATGTACTTTCGGTCTTGTGCAATATTGCTGCGTATCTACCTATATAAAGGAATAGGATGTTCATATCCTCCTAAAAGTGTGAACACTATTAGAATGATTATGCTGATACAAACTCTCTTTCGAATGGGCAGGAGGAACACAGATGGTGCTCCGCCGAAGGGTAGACCTTTATTTGGGGAAAATCAATAGTAGCCAGGACCTGGCCTTGCACAGTGTCAACGGGATATTTCTAACCGAGCCGAAGGGCTCGTAAACCTCACTTTAAAATGGCTTTGGGCTGCATTCCGCCGATGTGGAAAGGCAGATAAATAAGTAGTAATTATACTGACTAACAGTTGTTGTTCTTTGTATTCCTCACAAAAATATGGTATTTTCAAATTGAATGTTGTTTTCTTTTTAACAAAATGCGATAAGAATTTTTACATTTGACATTTTGAAATGAATCCTGTTTGTTCTGACGGGTATAAATATGAGATCCGAAAATAATTTTGATACATTTATTGAACATCTAGCCTTCTGGAAACGGTAAATGAGATAGGTTCATTAAACAATTATCGATACATCGAATATATATATATATATATATATATATATATATATATATAGTGTATCGAGGCAGGAAATAATTTTCTAAACATATACTGTTAAATATAAGAGACATTATGTCTATTATGTTTAATCATGAGCCGTTCTAAACGTCATATTTTGGCTTTAATTTCAGTTAAAAATAAAGACAAAAATTCAACATTTGGATAATTTTTTATTAATTTGGTTCTAAGCTTAATAAAATCACGTTTAAATCTGGTCATAGCACATTACATTGCATTTTAATATATGGTTCTGTTGTCATTTCGCGCTATCACGTGGTGTGACGTCATAGAACCGCATTGCAAATTTGCGAACTGCGTTTGTTTTTTGTTTTTTTTGTTGTTTTTTTTGTAACTATTGCTGTTGCCTAGCGGAGTTTTATGTCAACGCAAAATAAAATCGTCGGTGATGGTGGATGTTATTTTGTTAGCGTCTTAACAACCTCTCTGAAGATGGCTCAAGTGAGCCGAAAGCTCAGAACCAAATTAATAAAAAAAATATCCAAATGTTGGAGAATTTTTGTCTTTATTTTCAACTGAAATTAAAGCCAAAATATGATGTTTAGGACGGCTCATGAGTAAACATAATAGACATTCATTGTCTCTTATATTTAACAGTATATGTTTAGAAAATATATATATATATATATAGTCATCTGCAGACAGGTCTGTTTCGCTGTTTTCACAGCTCATCAGTACGGTTAGACATCCGATTGTTTCTTGCCAGGATTGAAACCCTACCGATTTGACATCAGTCGGCGATTCTACCGCTGAGCTATGGGCCCCCGATAAAGGAAAGCAGACATTAGCGTGTTATATACCATGTAAACACACCCCAGTAGCCGAGTGTGTTCAAATTCATTACTGAATGGACGATGCGTAGATGCGTGAGTAGCTACTGTTTTTTTCAAAGTCTACCATTTCTCCATAGTGCTCAATTGGAAGTGGGGTTGAGAGCATATATATATATATATATGTGTGTGTGTGTGTGTGTGTGTGTGTGTGTGTGTGTGTGTGTGTGTGTGTGTGTGTGAACGTGTTCAATATTTAGATGAGTAATTTAATCTAAAACTGGCAGTGTCTTCCAATAGATAAAAGCCAATACAAAATTGGGGTATGTTAACACCAGACCTAACCAGCCTGCTAATAAAATCAAACACATCCCTGAAAAAATAAAACACAAATTGTCGAGAAATTTCTCTTGTAAAATAATGGTATCTATGTAGTTATCTTCTTTCAACTCAAGTCTCTACGTTATTTCTTCACCATTATTGTAGCCTGGTATTTAACTCACAACTCTTTTATTCAAGTCACTGAAACTAACCAACGTCCATGTTCACGGGACCATGTGCCTTCAATAGCAAGCTCCAGCAGTAGCGAACAAATAAGAGAGTTAAGTATTATAATTGAAAGATGTAAGAAATGCGCTGTAACTTTTACAGTTGATTTTATTTTCAATTTCTCAATGTTCTCAAATACTTTACAGTGCATTTCTTACATCTTTCAATTATAACAGACGAAAGATTATCTGTAAGTACGAACGAATTTTATTAAAAATAGGCAGACATAATGTTATCAACATAACCGGAGACTATAAACCAGGATACATTTATGGTTCTATGAAAACACACAAATTTAAGTTTCCATTTCGCTCTATTATATCACAAATGCCCACTCCTATATCTAAACTTATTTATAAATGGAACTTTGATTGTGTGTGTGTGTGTATGTGTGTGTGTGTGTGTGTGTGTATCCGTTACCTATAGATTCCAAAACTGCTGAACTGATTTTCTTGAAAATTTACACATTTGTACTATAAGCGTCTGCGAGTGTTCTTAGCTAGGTTTTGTGTCGAGGTACACCCGATAAATATCGAAAATCGATAATTGAAAAAAAATCGGGTTTTTGAAGGAGTGGTCCGATTTTAATCAAATTTGATACACTCATAGACAAAGACATAAGAAACGATATTCAGAAGTTTCAAGGTTGCAGTTCTTACAATAGTGCAGAAAATCGATAATATATATATATATATATATATAAGGCAAGATGTTTGAGTGTGTGTCTGCTTATATGTGCTTTATACGAATCCGCATTTTTTATCCGATTTTCACCAAACTTCACACAAATATTCTTTCGGCTGAGTCTGAGCTCCAGGACCATGGATTAGTTTTAAAGATTTCATTACACCCGAGCAACGCCGGGCTATACTGCTAGTACCAACTAACTAAAACGCTTAAGCAATTAATTACATCATACATACCTAACAAATACAACATGAAATCATCTCTTGAACTTTTACAAATATTAAAAACGGAAAAACCTAATAATGAAACCATAGCATCAGTTGATGCTGAAAATCTGTTCACTAACGTTCCTGTTAGAGAAACCATTGACATTATTACAAAAAATATATATAATAATAATTCTCTGCTCGCACTGAATATTAAACCTAAAATACTAAAAAGACTATTTTTGAACTGTACCATCGAATTCCCATTCTATGATCTCAGAAATAGTATATAATTGCAACTGGACGGTGTTTCAATGGGCTCAGTTCTGGTTCCAACCTTCAGCAAATTGTACATGACCAACCTAGAAAGTAATATATTTCAGTCAGTTAAGTACCATATGTGATACACGTTTGGGCGATCATGTCTCGAAAGAGACATGACTGACTGGGCAGAATATTATCCCGCAGTAGATTGCCATTGCTTTCTGCAGTAGACTGGTTGCCGACCAAGGCTATAGAACCCAATCTGTCCTGTTATTTAACCCATAACTGGAAGGAATAGACGGATTAATACCTTTCCCAAGGGTATTTGCGCGTAAGTGAATGCAATGAATTCAGCTGGAATTCGAACTCGGCTCCCCGATTTCTCGTTCCGAGCCGATATCCAATGCACCACAATATTCTTATATTAGATGAAAATATAGAAGAAATAATATAACTCAAAAAGAACTTTCAAAAGAATTCTGTTTCTCAAGTTCACATACGAACTTAACAAAGATAAGAAAATGTCCTAACAACTAAAAAATAGCACTTATACACAGTTGAATTAACCGAACACAAACCAACTCCTCCACAGAAAGAGATTGAAAGTACTTGGGAACATCGAGAAATGAATAATAAAATCACCTGTCAACGTTACAGCTCATTTCTTCCATCTTTCAATTATAATCCGCGAGAAGATTATCCGTGAGTATGAACGGATTTTATTAAAAATAAGCAGACACAATGTTTGCAGTTTATTTAATCTGACATGTCTAAAAGAATATTTGCTGCCTACGTACACGCACACACATGCATATATATATTGGTTTTTCTATCATAACATTTTTTTCATTCTTTCACTTTTTTTCTTCTCCACCACACATTTCTTGTTATTTAATCTAAGTTTGAATCTTCCGTACAGGCCTGAAGAGCGGGAGTGAAACCGGCGGTTGCTTCACTTTTAAAAATGTCATATAATATTAAGCTATACACCTCTTCAAACAGCCCAAAATCTTAACTTTAAAAAGTAATTTAACTCATTTAGTTGTCTATCTTTATAAAAAATGAACTCCTATTCCTCCCCTTCCTAAATATACCATTTCAACACCCTGTAACCCCGCAACTACCAGCTCTGTCCTTTTCCACTTTGTGACCGTTGTTAACCAAAAACCCCTCTACACTCTAACTCAGGGCCTTCGCCATTTGGAAAAACAATGTCGCTGACCTGACGTAGAGTCTCTATTAGAGATCCTATGTCGAAATGTACATTCGACACCTTTGAATTTTGAAAATTTTCTCTAATTTAACACACATATATATATAAAGACAAAAATTCTCCAACATTTGGATAATTTTTTATTAAGTTGGTTCTAAGCTAATTTCTAATGTTGGAGAATTTTTGTCTTTATTTTCAACTGAAATTAAAGCCAAAATACAATGTTTAAAACGCTCATGATTAAACATGATAGACATTCATTGTCTCTTATATTTAACAGTATATGTTTAGAAAATTATCTGCTGCCTCGATACACTATATATATATATATATATATATATATATATATATATATATATATATATATTTGTAATCTTTTTAAATCTTAATATATTAATTTTGAAAAATTCCATTAAAAGCTCGTAACATGAAGATCATAGCCGAGAGCAAAAGGCCACACTATTTAATTCAAACCTTTTTTATTCGTCATCAATAAACTGAATGTCCGCTGATCTCTTCTACACTAACATCATCTCTATTTGTTGCCTTTTGAAGTAGACAACAAAGTTCATCAAACCAAATTGAACGAGAGAATCAAACGGAAAGTTAATGAAGAAACTGTTTTGATTTTCTTTCTTAATTATAAAATTAAATCTAAATGCGCTACTGTAAATAAATTTCTTCTTTCGTGGATCTGTTCGGTTTGAGCTTCATTTTATGGGTCTTCTTTCTTTTATGACTTCTTTTCTTGACTGTTCTGCTTTTCTTTCTTTTCTGTTTTTAAATCCAAATTGAATTCAGCTTAGATTAACACTTTTATTCTGATTAATACAGATTTAGGATTAGGAACGGATAATTTTATCCAATTAAGATTTTCTTCAGAAAAAATATTTTCTTTTGAAACGTCCCACCGATGTTACTGATTAATAAGCGTAACATTTGCTTATTTCAATTTCATGCTATCATGTTATGCGAATGACTAAAATAAGATTAATCTGCCCTTGATTTTCCGATAGGAGGCGGACTAAAAATTAAGGAGTTCTATTCTTGATTCGTTGTTGAAGGACGCCATGTTGAATAACAGGATAAGGCAACATTTAAATTTAGAACCACTTATAATGTTTTTTCATTTATTTTATCCTTATTTATTTATTATATTTTTATTTGCGTATTTAATTTCTCTATAAATACGTATACAAATTAATCTATGAATAAATTATTAACAGCAATGACAAACTAGATAAAAAGAGACGTATTTTTTGTATTCGTTTTACTCCAAGCAAGGTACTATTGCCACTGGTGCTCAGGGGGTTACATAAGATGAGAGTGAAGATAAAGAGAAACAGGTTAAAGGGGGTGTCGTAGAATGGGTAAGAGAAGGATGGAAACACGGGTGTGAAGAGAGCTGCATGAGAGTCGAGGGAAAAGGAGAAGAACAAGATGCAGGGGTTGTCAGGAAAAGGATGTGAATCAAAGAGATAAGAGATGGCAATTGACGTTGCATTTAAACATTTGGAGGTTGTAGCTATCAGGCAAGCAAGAACACGGAAGAAAGTTCCACAAGTGCGAAAAAAGAAATAACTAGGGTAAAAGTTGCGGCTACATTTTATCGTTTTCACTGTATAAGGGTTTGACCTAGTTGCCATCAGCTCGATTAAATTCGTGCAAAAGGGAGCTAAGCTCGTCGGAGCTGAAGCCATGAATTGTAGAAGAGAGAGCCACGAGCCACATTTCGTCGGTGAGAAAGTAACTGGAGTCAAGCTGCCTGCTAGGATGGATTACATTGCAGATTCTCCTTTGGATTTAGTCGAGAACCTCGAGATGAATAGCAAGAGGCGCCGGACCAGATGTGATAGCAGTATTCAATGCATGTGCAAATGGTAGATTTGTATATGTGCAAAATGAATTCAGACTAGAAAAAACGTCCTGGACTGACACAGTGACCCGACCTTCCTAGCTGTAGATTTAGCTATTGATTCAATGTAATCGTTCCACTTGACGTCGGCTGTGGGAGTTAGGCCGAGGAAGCGCAGCGTGTTGCTTTCTACTCTCATTCAACTACCATAGAGAATCATTCCTGCTTACCAGCTGTATGGATAACACTAGTCTCCTAGAGAGCAAGGCACTGCGTCTCTTTGGTCTCACCTCTCAAATGACTTCAAATGGAATAACTACATTGAATCGATAGCTGCATCTACTGCAAAGTAGGTTGGTTCACTGTGTCGGACCGGGAGTTTTTTTTTTCGTCAATATCCATTTTGCACATTTATAAATTTACCATTCGTCCGTGGATTGAATAGTGTTGCTATAACTAATCAACTACTCCTGCTATTCATCTTGAGGTTCTCGAGAAAATCAGTAGGTTGCCATTACTTTCTGCGGTAGACTGGTTGCCAACCGAGGCTAGAGAACCCAATCTGTTTTGTTACATGACTGAAGGGAAGAGACGGATTAATACCTTTCCCAAGAGTTTTCGACATCAAGCGATGCAAGGTTACTATTGTTTGGTGTAGTAGATCTAAGAATGCCATGTTCGGAACTTAACATACACAAGAATCTATATGCATAAATTTTGCATATGTTTATTTACAAGTAAAATAAAATGAATTCTTCATAATAGCTTAAAGTATAGCCGAGAGTGCTCGAAAGTACAAAGCCTTTGAACTATTCTTGC
Source organism: Ascarosepion bandense (assembly GCA_037127315.1). Lineage (NCBI taxonomy): Eukaryota > Metazoa > Mollusca > Cephalopoda > Sepiida > Sepiidae > Ascarosepion > Ascarosepion bandense. The sequence continues at coordinate 549,444 of JBBBDQ010000689.1, read as the reverse complement.
ATAATTAGAGTTCCGAAATGAAAAAATTATACGAATACATCAAAGATTATAAAAAAATTAATTATAATACCTTGTCTGTCATTTTCAATGAAACTTGTATAAAAGAGAGATTATATATATATATATATATATATATATATATATATAACACAAACGTGTTTCGTTATAAACGACCGGCAAAGAAGATTTTATTAATTTCTGATTTAACATTTTCCGTTATCTTACCTAATAATGAAACCATAGCATCAGTTGATGCTGAAAATCTGTTCACTAACGTTCCTGTTAGAGAAACCATTGACATTATTACAAAAAATATATATAATAATAATTCTCTGCTCGCACTGAAAATTAAACCTAAAATACTAAAAAGACTATTTTTGAACTGTACCATCGAATTCTCATTCTATGATCTCAGAAATAGTATATAATTGCAACTGGACGGTGTTTCAATGGGCTCAGTTCTGGGTCCAACCTTCAGCAAATTGTACATGACCAACCTAGAAAGTAATATATTTCAGTCAGTTAAGTGCCATGCGTGATACACGCTTGGGCGATCATGTCTCGAAAGGGACATGACTGACTGGGCAGAAGATTATCCCGTAGTAGGTTGCCATTGCTTTCTGCAGTAGACTGGTTGCCGACCAAGGCTATAGAACCCAATATGTCCTGTTATTTAACCCATAACTGGAAGGAATAGACGGATTAATACCTCTCCCAAGGGTATTTGCGCGTAAGTGAATACAATAAATTCGGCTGGAATTCGAACTCGGCCCCCCGATTTCTCGTTCCGAGCCGATATCCAATGCTCCACCCACGCACATCCACATTGCTGAAGTTAAGGAGTGTAAAAATGTTGCATAATTTTCGACTTTCCAAAGCGCATTTAAATATTTTACTGGCCATTTTTAAGGATTTTTTCGATGTTGTTATTTTGTCCTCATATTTTGATTGTAACGTAATTTTTGTGAGTTTTTTTATGTTTTGAAAAAGGAGAATTCTTTAAAACTATCCCGTGAAGCGCGCGACTGGGCATTGCGTGAGCGTCTGTCTAGTTTTTAGAAGACTTTCAAAACTCCATTTACACTGTTAATTAATGTAAGGTTGCAATGTAAGAAAATTATTTGATATATCGCGAGGTGCACTTTATTGACACATAATTCACAAGAACTTAAGAATAATTTTGGTTGAAAATGCAAAAATATTGTTTAAATCAAAATATCAAAGGTACCTATGTGTGACATATTATAGTCATATTCATATTATATATATATATATATATATATATATATAGTATATCGAGGCAGCAAGTAATTTTCTAAACATATGTTGTTAAATGTAAGAGGCAATGAATGTCTATTATGTTTAATCATGAGCCGTTCTAAACGTCGTATTTTTGCTTTAATTTCAGTTGAAAATAAAGACAAAAATTCTCCAACATTTCGATAATTATTTATTGGTTTTCTTCTAAGCTTAAACATAATAGACATTCATTGTCTCTTACATTTAACAACATATGTTTAGAAAAAAAAAATATATATATATATGATTACTTAGTTTTTGATCATAATAAAATTATACCAGTACACATTTGGATGAAAAAGTGTTCAATACAATTATATTGTAGAACTTTTGAATATTTTTAATTTGGAAATGAATAAATGAATTATTTGCGCGACTTGGGTTTCTACTTTTATATATATATATATATATATATATATATATATATATATATATATATATATAGTTGTCAGTCCGTAATCGTTGAGGATTTCCTTAATATAATTTATTAATAGGTAAATCCATATAGAGAGCTCGATGGGTGTTAACCAGAGCGATATGAAGTTTATAAAGGAAAACTCAACACGTCATATTAGTTATAAACTATAGTTCATTTCAATGAGCTTAATTCATCTCATCCGACCCTTTTACAATATTCCTTCATCTGGCACGAAATTTTTGCCGGATATATATATATATATATATATATATGTGTGTGTGTGTGTGTGTGTGTGTGTGTGTGTGTGAATCTACGAACCCAAAGAGAAACATATACAACAAATTATCAAATACGTTAATCAAATATAGGAAAGAATTTTTTTTTTAATCGTATCACCCCGAGCAAGGCGGTAATGCCACTGATGTGCAGGGGGCTACATAAGTGTAAAAAGATTATTTCAACCACAACACTAGTTTAAAAAATGTAACACTTTTTAAAGGTGAAAGTTTACTTACTTACATAGAAGGAATTTTGAACCAAACACTTTTTTCCATCATTTGAGTATATATCATTCTAATTCCATGGGCGATGCCGCTTCCAGATGCTATGTAGTTATTTCCCTTTAGCTCGATTCACTAAGTTATTTCTCCTCAAGGATACATGGCCCAGTGACTTGACCCAAAGCGATGTGAGTTCAATACAGCAGTGGTTCAGTTAAAAAATCCGTAGCACCTGAAGAAGACCAGAGCGTTAATAGCCGAAACGTCGTAACATGGCAATAAATATGAAGACAACATCCCGAACAGTGTAAATTATGTAATTCTCCGGTGTTCCGGGTCGTTATTTTCTAATTCTCGTAAAAGCACACACTATCCAGACTTCCTGCAACATTTTAACGGGGTCAGCGGCAAGATGGCTTCTTCTCCTTAATGTGCCGTTTCATTTTAGGACGTAAGCGATCATGGCCTTCTGTATATCCCTATCCCTTGTCACTCTTAATAACCCTTCTCCTGTTATCCCACTCAATCCCCGCTCCACCCTCCATCTGCTCAAGTTCATCAAGTATGTTTTGCTTTCCCTTATCTCTCTCTTCCCCTCTATCCATCCCGTGAGCATCAGATTCTCCAAGCCCTCTTTTCTCAATCAGTCAGTTAAGTGCCATACGTGATACACGCTTGGGCTATCAAGACATACCTGACTGGGCTGAAGATAACCCCGCAGTAGTTTGCCATTACTTTCTGCGGTAGACTGGTTACCAACCAAGGCTATATAATCCAATCTCTCCTGTGATTTAATCCATAATTGGAGGGAATGGATGGATTAATATCTTTCCCAATGGTATTTGAGCGTAAATGAATGCAACGAATTCAACTGGAATTTGAACTCGGCTCTCCCGGTTTCTCGTTCCTAGCTGATATCCACTGCACCACAATGCACATCCTTTCTCAATACATGACCCAAAAACTTCTGTCTTTTTCTGTTAAGTATCACTTTACTTTTTGTGTCTATCCTCTCAAAACCTTCGTCGTTGCTCGTGTGCTCTGTCCATGGTATCCTCAGCATCCTTCTGTAGAACCAAATTTTAGTTGCTTCAAGTTTTTCATTCATCTTTAATGAGATTGTCCAGCATTCACTACCATATTGAAGGACAGACATTACATCAAACCAGGTAAGCAGATTTCTGTTTATTGAAGATCACATGGTAAATTAGATGCTAGTGATTCCTGTTTAATACATTTGAAATCCCCTTCTTGCAAAATTTTCGAAAATATTATCGTTAAAACTTTATCTGGAAATCTCTCTCCCTGAGAGTAATACACTACGCCTCCTCGGACTTACCCTGTCCTCAGATCTCAAATGGAACCACTATATTGAATCCATAGCAAAATCTACTGCTAAGAAGGTTGGGTCACTATGTCGATCCAGGATGTTTTTTCCACCTGAATCCATCCTGCATATATACAAGTCAACCATCCGTCCGTGCATGGAGTACTGCTGCCATTTATGGTCAGGTGCCCCTGTCGTTCTCCTCAGTGTTCTTGACAAGCTCCAAAGGAGAGTCTGCAATGTGATAGGTACTGATCTGGCGACTCGAGTGCAGCCACTTCCCCATCGTCGAAATGTGGCCTCCCTTTGTCTGTTCTATAAATACTTTCATGGCTTCTGCTCGGACGAGCTTAAGTCACTGATGCCTCCACAACAGGTGTTTACTCGTGTAACCAGACTGGTAACTGGGTCCCACCCATTCACAGTCAGGTTAGCCAAATGCAGACGACAATTCTACTTCTGCAGCTTCTTCTCTCGCACTTCCCGCCTGTGGAACTCGCTCCCGTATTCTTGCTTTCCTGACGGCTACAACCTCCAGAAATTTAAATGCAAAGTCAATACTCATCTAATAACCACTGGACTCTAGCTCTCTCCCCTCCCCTGTATAACCTTCCCTTTCTCTCCACCTATGTATCTGTCATCGCACCTGCTTTCTATTGTTCCTTTCTAACTAGTTTGTACTCCTCACTCTTTTCTAATTAATCTTTTTACATTTATGTAACCCCCTGCTCATCAGTGGCGTTTCCGCCTTGCTCGGGGTGAAATGATTAAAAAAAAAATCTCTTGCAACCTGAACAAATTGTAACTTTCATAATTTTCGGATAGCGGCACGGAATGAGAACTCGGAGAACCGAGTTCGAATTCTAGTCGGGTTCATTACATTCACTTGTGTACAAATGCCCTTAGGAAAAGTATGAATCTATCTTTTCTCTCGCTACTTATCTTAGGCTAGACCAATTTTGGGAGCTTACAATGATGAACTCCAATTTTAACCTTCTTCGGCAGATTTTCAACAGGATTTAGATCCAGCAACTGATAGCCGAGCTGTTGATAACAATAAATCAGTCAGTTAAGTGCCGTACCTGATACACGTTTGGGCCATCATGTCTCTTTAGAGGCATAACTGACCGATCAGAAGATTTTCCCGCAGCAGATTGCCATTATTTCTGCGGTAAACTGGTTGCCAACCAAAACTATATAACCCAATTTGTCCTACTATTCAACCCATAGCTAGAGTAAGAAGAGACAGATTATATTATATTATTATACTAGTTAGTAGGGAAATAGTGGGGGATCAGTTTATTTCTTCGAAACAATATATAACGGATCCCCCACTTTATGTCCAGTAGAAGCTTTACTTATGTTTCCAACTATTATTTTCAGTCAGTCAGTTAAGTGCCATACGTGATACACACTTTGGGCGATCATGTCTCGAAGGAGACATGACTGACTGGGCAGAGGATTTTCTATCCTGCTCATTAAACTATAGCTGAAGTGAGAAGAGACGGGTTGTATCAATAAGTAGTAAGTAATTAGTGGGGGATCAGTTTATCACTTAATAACAATAGAAAACCGATTCCCCACTTTATGCCCAGTGGAAGCTTTACTTATGCTTCCTACTATTATCTTCAGTCAGTCAGTTAAGTGCCATACGTGATACACGCTTTGGGCGATCATGTCTCGAAAGAGACAAAACTGACTGGGCAGAGGATTTTCTATCCTGCTCATTAAACTATAGCTGAAGTGAGAAGAGACGGATTGTATCAATAAGTAGTAAGTAATTAATGGGGGATCAGTTTAATACTTAATAACAATAGAAAAACGATTCCCCACTTTATGCCCAGTAGAAGCTTTACTTATGTTTCCAACTATTATCTTCAGTCAGTCAGATAAGTGGCATACGTGATACACGCTTGGGCGACCATCTCTAAATAAAAAAGAGTGACTGGGCAAATTTTCTCGTAGTAGGTTGCTATTACTTTCTGCAATAAACTGATTGCAAACCGAGCCTATAGAACCACGTGCGCCCTGCTGTTTAACCCATTGCTTGAGCGTCGGATTTATACCTTTCCCAAGGTTACTTGCCCATAATTGAATGCAAAATACAAAGGAGAATCTGTAACGTGGTTGATACTGACTTGGCAGACCGGCTGCAACCACTCTCTCACCGGCGTGATGTGGCTTCCCTGTGCCTCTTCTACAAGTACTTTCATGTCTTCTGCTCCGATTAACTTAGATCACTGATGCTGCCTAAGCACGAATTTGAACGATACACTAGATTAGCAACTAGGTCCAACCCTTTTACAGTTAAACAGATAAGATGTAACCGTAATTTCTACTCCAACAGCTTCATTTTTCGCGCTTCCCGCCTGTGGAATTCCCTTCACAAGTCTGCTTTCCCGACAACTACAATCTCCAGGTGTTTAAATGTAGGGTCAATAGACACCCCCTATCACACTAACTTCCAATTATTCTCAGAACACTCTCATCTACCCAACCCTCATTCTCGGTATCCTTACCCGCCTATCACCCACCCTCTGATATTTCCTATATGTAACCATTCTCGGTATCCTTACCCGCCTATCACCCACCCTCTGATATTTCCTATATGTAACCATTCTCGGTATCCTTACCCGCCTATCACCCACCCTCTGATATTTCCTATATTTAACCATTCTCGGTATCCCTACCCGCCTATCACCCACCCTCTGACATTTCCTATATTTAACCATCCTTCCTCCACTCTATGTAGCCCCCTGCGCAGTAGTGGCAGTGACATGCCTTGCTCGGGTTGAAACGCTTATTAAAAAAAAAAAAAGTAACTCGAATTCGAATTTTGGCTCTCCGATTATCCACTGCACCTCAACAAATGTGAGCTGATAGCAATAAACGCCAAAAGAAAAAGATATTAATTATCAGTTCAAGGTTCAAGGTTAATATATATATATATATATATATATATATATATATATATATATATCCTCTTTTTTAACATTACATGGAGAGTTAAGTGTGACAAAAAAATGTATTTCATATTAATTGATACAAGGTTTAAAAAATGTTTACAAGTATAGAATGTACAGTTGCGTTTGTAGTGTACACATGAATCAGCACTACATGGTGCATGACCATGACATTACAGCATATAAAAAAATCCATTTTGGATAATTTTCAATTTCTAATGAACGCTAGCAGTTTGTCAACCGTTATATTTGGAGCAGGAAAAAATGTACAGTAATTTTTAGCAACACAGTTTTGCGGTTATTTTTTGTTACCATAACTCACACCCCTGAAGATGATCTTGGAAAGAGGTTAAAAGTACTTGGGTACCTTAAAAAATGAATGATAATAACATCTGTCTGCGTTACAGCTTATTTCTGACATCTTTCAATTGTAGTACGCGAAAGATTATCCCTGAGTATGAACGAATTTTATTATAAATAGGCAGACATGATGTTTTTAATTTATTTAATCTGATATATATATATATATATATATATATATATATATATATAGTCAATCGCAGACAGATCTGTTTCGCTGTATCACAGCTCATCAGTACGGTTCGACTCCGATTGCTTTTAACCCAGGATTGAAACCCGACCGAAGTGGCGTCAGTCGGCGATTCTGCCTCTGGGCTATGGGCGATCGGTAGAAGAAGGCAAACTTTTTCGCATGTATATTATCATTATACACGCCCAATAGCCAGAGTGCTCTAATTCATTAGTGAATGAGCGATATATATATATATTCAGTTGTATTGGTGTGAGTTCGTGAGCCTGGGATTCACACTTTTTGCGATCGTCAGACAAACTCGATATATATATATATATATATATATATATATATATGGTATCTTTTGACAGTAGGTTTCTTTTTTATTCAAGTCTGATGACTTTTTTTGTTGTTCGTTTATTATTTTTCTACTTTTATGACAATTTTTGTGGTTTCTAAAGTCGCATAATTTAATATTTGCTGACGGAACTATCCTCGTCGATGAGACACGTATCTGGATATCTGTTTTAATAGCTTTTCATTATATCCGTACATTTCAGGAAGCAATTAGATTAACATTTTAAAAAGACCACACGCTCCCCGCCTTGTAAAACGCCAGTATTTTACAAGAGAACACGTTGAGAATGTAAATGCCTTCTGAGCACTTACACTTTTCATAAAGTATTATCAAGGGTTTGTGGGGTATTGTTAGGGTTGAGCCTGTCGGTATCAGTTAAGTGCCATACGTCATACACGCTTGGGTAATCATATCTCTTTCGAGATATGATTGCCTGGGCAGAAGTTTTTTTTTTTTTGTAATAGGTTGTCAATACTTTCTGCGATAGACTGGTTGCCAATCTGTCCTGCTATCTAACCTAATCACAGCTGGAGGGAGAAACGGCGGATTAATGCCTTTTTAGGTGTATTTGCGTGTAAGTGAATGCAACTAATATAACTGGAATTCTCAGCTCTCCGATTTCGCGTCTCAAGCCTATCTCCACTACATTGCAAAGCACATTTAGTGGTTTTCGAGTACTTGCCTTCAACAAAAGCTGGATAAAACATACATACTGTTGTCGATTCTTGTTTAGAAAACCACACAATATAATAATAACAAAAACAGATATGTAGGGAAAAATATTTATTGAATAAAAAATATACAACCTGTACACGGTTTGTAGATTCAGGAATACTTGTTAGTAGGAGTCAAATATATACAAGAAGTAAGTCCGGATAATAGCCTATATTCCTGCTGGCCAACGAGCGGCGGTTCAACTGCTCTGACAAACACCAACTCTAACAACAACTACAACAGACAACTCAACTATATTTAGTTGTCCTTCCTAGTAAGGGCAACATGTGACACATGGTCAGTTATGACTGGGATTTCCGGACTATATGGCCCGGCCAAAAAATGTCTGTCTATTTTTTCCTCGTCGTGCTTCTACCCTTCGGCGGAACCACGACTGGGTTATTGCTCTCTGCTCGGAAGCAGAGAGCGCCCTCTACCCGAAGGTAGAGAGATGACAGTGTCGTAGTAGAGTACAAGGACTCAACTACAACAGACAACTCAACTCGACCGCTCTCTGTAGGCAGAATTATTTGTAACCCATGGAAGAGTTCATTGAGTGTGTAAAAAAGGGTGGCACTCCAGCACATACATATACGTGTGTGTGTGTGTGTGTGTGTGTGTGTGTGTGTGTGTGTGTGTGTGTGTGAAGGGGAGTATGTGTGTTTACAGAAGACGCACACCCACATATATCTTTCTCGCCGACGTGGCGTGGCTTCTCTTTGTCCTACAAATATTTTAATGGCGACTGCTCTAACAAGCTTTTTTCCCTAATGACCCGTCTAAATGATGTTGAACGTTCTACTAGATTGGCAAATGTATCGTAATGTCAACAACTGTACTTATATATTATATTATATTATATTATATTATATTATATTATATTATATTATATTATATTTCATCATCATTTATCCATCACACCCAGATGGTGCATAGGGCAGGAACTTGCTGTTGCTGTTTCTGTAACAAACTCTTTTTTACGGGGCAGGGTTGTTAGCCCTACACCCAACCCCCCAAACCTGGAGGACCGGTGGACCATTCTTGGTCCTTACGTTTACAGCACCTGGTATACAGCACCCATTTAAGTACTGGCCAGGCTCGATGTTGTTTAACTTCGGTGATCGGACGGGAACCGGTGTATTCAACACGATATAACCGTATATATTATATATGCACGGTATTTATTTAAAAGCGCTCAATATGAGTATATATATATATATATATATATATATATATATGCAAATTATTTGTTCAAACATTATTTGTAATCGATACTCGTTTTTGTACCATAGTCTAAACTAAGTCAAATCAAGCCTGTGTAACACAATTTTTCGAATCTGCGCAAATAACTTTATCTGCTCTGAAATGTATCGTAATGTCAACAAATGTAAACAGACAATGTTACGGAAAATCCGGAAGATTACCGAAATGGTTTAACAACCGACATATTGAAATTATTTGTTTAAACATTATTTTTAATCGATACTCGTAATTGAGTAGATAATCCGTTTTTAATGAAAGTGTATATTTGTTTTTACCGGCCTGATTATTTCTGATAAATTTTATTACAAAAATGTGTGTCATTCAGCAGGATTTGGCGGTTGTTAAACCATTTCGTTAATCTTCGAGATTTTCCGTCATATATATATATATATATATATATATATATATATATATATATATTAATGATTATCCACGTATACTGTCTTACTATGTATAATAAAAAGTTTTTGATTTTTTAAAAAAAAAAAAAAAAAAAAAACGTACCTTTTTAAACAGTATTTGTTTATTTTTAATGTAGTTTTATATTTCGAACCGTCCTCGGCTCTTCATCGGAAACAAGTGATTTTTTTCAAAATTAGAATTGGAAACGCGCTATACGGCAGCGTCCGAACATTTGTTTGTTTACAACACGTGGTGTCGATAAACCTAGCAACATACGGCTCGTCCGTTTGTTTATTTTCGGTAAACCAGTTAACACACGGCACCTCCGTGGAGAAAGTCTGTTTGTGTGGGTTAAAAAATTCTTTGGAATATCCATCCTTTCGCTGTTTTCACCGCGTGGTGTCGATAAACCAATTCGCCTATGTTATGATTCAGGTTCTGAATGAGAAGTGATAATTCTGACTTGTAAGTACTGGTCGGATCCAGAGGTATGGGTGCATAGAACTTGTTGTTCTGAAGTTGTGATTCTGCTTATTTAATATAGTTATTAGTGTCTAAGATGGTTATAGCTCCGTCCTTATCGGCTGGTACGATAATTAAGTTTCGATTTTTTTAAATATATAGATAGCTTGGTGTTTTGCTTTAGATAGGTTGTGTGTTTTTGTTTGGTGTCATCTATTTTTTTGAGAAGTTGTCCAAGTGTTGTCTGGCCCTGCTGGCGTATTGGTCCAAGTGTTGGCTGTGTCCGCTTGGTGGAGTCCATAGGGTGTTATTTTGCGCCAAATTTGGAGTATGACTGTTTGTCGCTGTTGTCGTTGGAAGTGTTGTTCGAGAAATTTGTAGAGAGTCTTTTCCAGTATTCTTGTGTCGTGGAGATTTTTTTCGTTTAAGTAAGGTTCAAATAACATATTAATGATTATCCACGTATACTGTCTTACTATGTATAATAAAAAGTTTTTGATTTTTTTTAAAAAAAAAAAAAAAAAAAACAAACAAATGTTCGGACGCTGCCGTATAGCGCGTTTCCAATTCTAATTTTGAAAAAAATCACTTGTTTCCGATGAAGAGCCGAGGACGGTTCGAAATATAAAACTACATTAAAAATAAACAAATACTGTTTAAAAAGGTACGTTTTTTTTTTTTTTTTTTTTTTTTTAAAAATCAAAAACTTTTTATTATATATATATATATATATATATATATTGCTACGTTTAATCTAATCTAATCTAAACTTATTCATAAATGGAACTTTGTCTCTCTCTCTGTGTCCGTTAACTATAGACTCCGAAACGGCTGAACCGATTTTCTTGAAAATTTACACAGTTGTACTATAAGCGTCTGCGAGTTTTCTCAGCTAGATTTTGTGTCAAGGTACCTCCGATAAATATCGAAAATCGATAATCGAAAAAGTCGAATTATAGAAGGAGTGGTCCGATTTTAATCAAATTTGATACACTCATAGACAAAGACATAAGAAACGCTATTCAGAAGTTTCAAGGTTGCAGTATTTACAATAGTGCAGAAAATCGATAATATATATATATAAATAGCAAGATGTTTGTGTGTGTGTCTGTTTATCTGCCTGTATGTCTGTATTTTTTTCAGCCCTTTTGTTTTAGTTTTTGCTTCGGGTTTGGCTCTAAGTAGGTATAATTGTAGTTCTTAGTCTCAGCCATGATACCATTTACTCAGAGGACTTATTTAGCCTTCAAAATTCAGTTTACGACGAGAAAAACTTATTTGATATCGATAGCAGGAAATCAAAATTTGACTTACATCCATTCATTTTTCTTTCAGTCTACGGTTTCGCTTTAACTGGAAACAACTATAGCTTTTTAGTCTTTCGTGCCAACGTCCAAAGAGTCTGAGCTCCAGTACCATGGATTAGTTTTAAAGCTTTCATTACACCCGAGCAACGCCGAGCTATATTGCTAGTCGTAACATAAGAGAAAATAAAAATAATTGAGCAAAACTCAGAGTTGAAATACAGACAAATATTTAATTCACGAAACATTAGACAAAAATATTTACAAATATACAGTTTGGCGTTCAAATCAAGAGACATAAAAACACGTATAGTTTACTACTGCCCGGCGAAGTGATGCGAGGAGAGAAAGGGAAGGTAAGGCGAGGTTGTCAGATATCTTTCCCGTTAAGTTGGCAGGGAAGTTAAGTGCTATAGTATTTGGAAATCCTTAAATGAGTATCTAAAGTCTAATTATTGGCTTGGTCAATGGAAAAGGAAAAATATGTATTTACCCAGATAGTTCCGTGAGGTTTTCTTTCAGGTTTTAGTTGTTCGTATTTTGTCTGTGAAATTCTTTCGGCTGGATCTCGATCCTAGAGTTATTACCTGAGAAATATTTCCTTGAATCGAAACCGGTGCTGATGAGGTCAGCACATCCTTTTATCAGCTGTTTAAAGTTTTAGCTGTTTTTTTTTTGTCGTCGACTTAGGGATTCTTTTGGCTGGATATTCATCCTGAATCTACCGGAGCTGTAGAGGTCAACTCATGCTTCTATCAACTTACGGTTCCGTGCCCAAAACCTATTTTTATAGAGGCTAACACCTAATTTACATACTTCTAGAACCTTTCGAACTCTCTGGAACATTCTACAATCTTCCAAATGTTTTATTTCTAATTTCCTTATTTTTACGACTACTTTCTGAATTAAAACTTTTTTGTAACAAGAAGTAGGACTCAATAGAGTCCTTTATTACAACTTTTTAAACATTATTATTGTTATTTTTGTATATAAATGCATCCTCGTAACAGTATATATATATATATATATATATATATATATATATAAACAGAATACGCACACCCACCCACATATATCTTTCTCGCTTACGTGGCGTGGCTTCTCTTTCTCTGTTCTACAAATATTTTAATGGCAACTGCTCTGACAAGCTTTTTTCACTAATGCCCCATGTACATGTAGTGGAACGTTCTACTAGATTAGCAATTAGGTCCTACAATACTGTTTATTTAGTTAACCATCCACAGCCTGATTAAAAATAAGTAATTTTTCAAGATAACTGCTTATTCACTTTGAAAATTTCCAATGCATAACACAGACTTTAAATAATTTTTATGCGTATTAAAATAATTCAAAATAATTTTAAACTCGGTACTCTTATATACATAAAATAAGAATACATGCACACAGACGCGCACACACACACACACATATATATATATATATAAATTCAGATAAAATTTAGAAAGGAGTAGTCATTTTCAACGTGTCAGTTTAAGACATGCATTGTCAACCCCGTTTAATCAAAGAATGAAGAAACATTCTAATACCAGAGGCATGGGCGAGTAAAAGAAAAGGTTGGGGTGTCGGCTATGATAGGTTAAGCAAGAGGAGTCTTAGTAGTAATTTCTCTTATGGTAGTGGGAGGCATAGTGGTAGGTAGGAAGGAAAAGTTTACTGCTTAGCCAAATTTTTTAAAAATTCTACTGTTACTAAATGGACAAATAAGATAAATATTGCAATTTAAATTTATTCCTGTGACGATACATACTAATGGTTTCTCTACGTTTATTCAGAAGTACATTCTGATATTGAAATTTCAAAATTTTTATTTTTTCTGTTAGACATTGATTACATCTGTGCCTTAAGCTATTAGGAGTGCTTGCCTTGACAATTAATTTCCATTTTATCTGCGGATTTAGGTTATTTCTTTCAATTTTCATTATTTTTGGGAAAGGGCTGTTTGATACGTAAAATTAGGGTTAGTGAAGGAGTGCCTGTGTGTATAAAGCCGTTGCTTCCAAATTCCCGCCGAAATTTCGATATAAGCGTCATATTTCTCCTTATTTTCCTCAGGGTAGTTAGTAGCTTGATAAATCACATTTGCAGATCTACATTTACCCTTCACTGGAGAGTTTTCTCTAGATCTACAATTAATTTGGTTATTATTCTCTCTCTCTCTGTCTCTCTCTCTGTCTGTCTGTCTGTCTCTCTCTCTCTCTCTCTCTCTCTCTCTCTCTCTCTCTCTCTCTCTGTATATATAATATAATATAATATAATATAATATAATATGTGTGTATATATACATATATATGTATATATATAGATACATATATATATACATATATATATATATGAAATGATTTGTTTGAACATTTTTTATGGATACTCGTATTTAATTCAACAGTATTATATATTTATATCTACTGGTCTGATCATTTCAGAGCAGATATGGTTATTCCGATAAATCGAAAACTATGTTATATAGACTTGATTAAAACCTCGTTTGGAATAATGGTCATTCGTGGTCTAGAGGTCTAAGATGTGCCAGATCACATGGTAGCTTCCCCTATGTGGAAGTTTATCGTAAATAATCAGGCCAGTAGATATAAATATATAATACTGTTTAATTAAAAACAGAATATCTACTTAAATACGAGTATCGATAAATAAAATAATGTTCAAACAAATCATTTCAAATTGTCGGTTGTTTATAACCAATTTTCGTTAATCTTCGTTAATTTCCGTCATATATATATATATATATATATAGAGAGAGAGAGAGAGAGAGAGAGAGAGAGAGACAGACAGACAGACAGACAGACAGACAGACAGACAGACAGAGACAGAAAGAGAGAGAAGAAGACTCAACACATAAACGGTTATAAATTAAGTATTTATTTCAGAAATGTAAAAAAAATATATAGTTGCCCCGTTCAGGCCGTTGATGAATAAATAAATATATGTCTGTTTATTCATCGACATTTATTTTTATTTTTGCTTTGCAAACTGTGCAAAAATGTGTAATAAAGTCACAAAAATGTTGAAACTGCGAGATAACGTTTGCATATTTTGGAAGAATATATATATATATAGTATATCGAGGCAGCAAATAATTTTCTAAACATATACTGTTAAATGTAAGAGACAATGAATGTCTATTATGTTTAATCATGAGCCGTTCTAAACGTCCTATTTTGGCTTTAATTTCAGTTGAAAATAAAAACAAAAATTCTCCAACATTTGGATAATTTTTTAATTTGGTTTTAAGCTTTCGGCTCACACGAGCCATCTTCAGGGCGGAGATCGCCACGAGAGCGCAGGTGGTTACAGGGAGAGAAAAGACTGGGTACTAAAGAAAAGATAAAAGATGAACGGGATTTTAAAAATGAAGATGGCAGTTAACGTTACGTTTAAAGTTTTTGAGATTGTAGCTATCAGGGAAGAAAATAAACGGGAAGTGCGAGAAAAGAAACTGTTGAAGTAGAAGTGGCGGTTACACTTAATTATTTGAACGGTAAAATGGTGGGACCTAGATATCAATCTCTTAGCACGCTTAATTTAATGCGGATGGGGCACGAGGAAAAAATCTTATAAGAACAGAAATATTTGTAAAAATAGACAGGGTAGCATACGGATAGATAATCAATTCAGTAAATTTAGAAAAATAGGCATCTGTGTAAGACAAGAATGTATCTTCTCGCCGGACTTATTCAACCTACACTACCGGCCATAATCATTAGGCCACCCTATTTTTTAGTATTTATTGCTAAGTGAATAATTGTAAATGAAAATAGAATGGTTCTTTTGTTAATACTGCATGATAGCATGTGCATCAGATGAATTTATAAATATTTAATAATTATCTATATTGCAGTTTCATCAATGAAAGAATGAAGAAAATTTAGGGTGATTCGGACGAGTTCATTTTTGCTTCCTTGCCTTGTAAAATTTTGCACAGTAATAATAACAAAAGAACCATTCTATTTTCATTTGGCAATAAATACTAAAAATAGTATGAAATACATCATATCTTTAAAAAAAAATGGTGGCCTAATAATTATGGCCCGTAGTATATATATATATATATATATATATATATATATATATATATTTCTTTTTGAGTAGCAAGCATACACTACCGGCCATAAGTATTAGGCGAACCCAGTGTTTTAAAAATGATGTATTTCATACTATGTTTTTGTAATTAATGCCAAGTGAATAATTGTGAATGAAAATAGAATGGTTCTTTTGTTAATATTGCACAATAACATGTTCATCAAATGAATTTATAAATATTTAATAATTAACTAATTTGCAGTTTTATCAATGAAAGAATGAAGAAAATTTAGGGTGATTCGGACAATACAATCTTTGCTTCCTTGCCTTGTAAAATATTGCAAAGTAAGGAATTATTCTATTTTCATTTAGAATTATACACTTGGCAATATATATATATATATATATATATATATATATATATATATATATATATATATATATATTTTAATTCAGATACTTCAATCCAAGGGAAAAAAGCAGGAAGGTAAATTCCAAAAAACCCGATCCTAATTAATATTAAAAATTTATTTTAATATTAAAAAATGATACAGGAAGAGAGCTCCATGTAATAAAATATTACAGAGCAAATATATATTAAAAAAGGATTAATTCAAAGATGTTGAATGGCCATTTCGATATGAAGATCCCCACGGGGGACGACACATCACCTCAGCAACAGAAAAAACCTTTCAGAAACTGGAGAAAAATTAGTCTACTTTTCCTTTTTAAATAGATTGCAAAGAAATTAAAAAATAAATAATAAAATAAAATAAAATAAAAATAAAAATAAAGGGAAAGAAAAAGAAAAAGAAAAAGAAAACGAAAAAGAAAAAGAAAAAGATAGAATAAAATCAAATAAATAAGAAAAGAAAAAAATTGACATCGTCTGGGTTCGCAAAAAAAAGGGGAGAATGTAACTAAAAATTAACAGACAGCCGTGTTAAATCGACGTCAGTTTAAGCAACACGGAAAAAAGGTGGTAAGAGAGATAAAAGAAGGAAGGGAGGGAAAAAGAAAGAAACTAAAGAAAAAATTTTTTTTAAATATTACAGACGCTGGACAAATTCAAAAACCTAATTTCCCCAAAACGTTGAAGTATTAGAAAAATGCCTTTACTTAAAAAGGCATAATTATTAATAAAAGGGAAGAAAAAGATATAGGATTTAAAATAAAATTATTTTTTAAAAAATTAGGTCATTTGAAATTAAACTAAATAAAGACAACACTAGGTAAAAAAAAAAAAAAAATTAATTACAATTATTATATACATACCTATAGAAGTACACACATACATACATATATATACACACACAATTCTACGAATAAGAATACATATATACATACACATACACACACATACATTCAATTTATTACACACTTATATACATATACATGCGCATACACACATATATATGTGTACACACCTATATACAAAAATTTCTATACACATAATATACATGTGTACACATACATGCACACATACACACACACACACACACATATATATATATGTATATATACATATTCCATATGCACTCACACATACATATTAATGAATATTATGAAAAGGAGCATTTAAATAGCTAAAAAAAATTTTTTCAAAATTACATATAGCCCACATACATAAATACATATATACATATATATACATATATATACAAATATGCACATCCACACACAAACATACACATATACATTTAAAAAAAAAAAATTAAAATTAAAATTCAAAAATTTTTTTTTAAATATTAAAAAAATTATAGAAAAATTTAGAATTTAAAAATTAAAAATTAGAAGTTAAAATCCGCCCTATGGCGGCACTTGTTTATAAATTCCCTCCTAAAGTTCAAAAGTAAGTCCTGATGAGGATACTTCAAAATCAGAATCTTCTCCAATAAACACAGACGACACCTATCACGAAAACTTTTAGGAGTACAAGCTGAGCCTATTAAATATATATATTAAATATATATATATATATATACTACCAATCATAATTATTAGGCGATCGCAGTGTTTTAAAATATGATGTATTTCATACTATGTTTTTGTAATTAATGCCAAGTGAATAATTGTAAATGAAAATAGAATGGTTCTTTTGTTAATATTGCACAATAACATGTGCATCAAATGAATTTATAAATATTTAATTAACTATATTGCAGTTTCATCAATGAAAGAATAAAGAAAAATTAGGGTGATTCGGACGAGTCCATTTTTGCTTCCTTGCCTTGTAAAAAAATGCAAAGTAATAATGCCAAAAGAACCATTCTGTTTTCATTTGGCAATAAATACTAAATAGTATAAAATACATCATTTCTTTAAAAAAAAAATAGGGTGGCCTAAAAATTATGGCCGGTAGTGTATATGATGAGAAAATTCTACGAGAATTAGAAGTTCTACCAGGAGTCATATTTGGCCGTTACAATCTTAGCAACGTAGATATTCACCGTGTTCATAACAGATATAGAAATTGAACTACAAGACCTAGTATAGAAAGTAGTGAAGGAAAGTGAGAAGAAAGGACTAAGCACCAATTGAAAAAAAGACGGAAAGCATGGTTGTTAGCAATAGAGACAGATCAACATACAAATTACAAACTGGAGATAGCAAAACCAAACAAGTACAGAAATTTAAATATCTGTGAAACAAAGGACGAAAACTGCGATACCGCAATCAGAAGACGGGCTTGGATAACGTAATATGCCTTCCAGAAGCTATACAAAGTATTAAGATGACAAAGAGTACTTAGCTGTTATGTAATACCGGTTTGTCTAAATGGCAGTGAATGCTGGACAATCTCCTCACAGATGAGATTGTCCAGCAATAAGAAGATGAAGAAGCTTGAAGCAACGGAAATGTGGCTCTACAGAAAGATACTGAGAATACCATGAACTGAACAAATATTTAGAGAAAATAGAAATACAAAGGAAAAATATGCCTGACATCAGAAAGAGACAGCTGACATTTCTAGGGTACATGAGGAAAGAGGACTTGGAAAATTAGATACTCACAGAAAATATTAAAGGTAATGGGCACAGAAAAAAAAACAACGCATACCCCATCTAAAGAGCTTAAGTAAATAATGACAGAAAACAGTTTAGGAGAAATGGATGAAAGACAAAATTTATTAAGAGCAACAAAAAGCATGAAATTGTGGAGAGTCATAACCGCCAACGTCCTAAAAGAACACGACACATAAAAAAAAATCTTTTCTTATTTTTAATCAGTGAATGACTGAACAAGGTTTATGAGAGATACCATTGTTTTCTTATTTTTTTTTTTTTATCATTTAAAATCCTTCTTTTTTTTTTTTTTTGTCCTGGGTATGACGGTAAACTGCAACCGGCAGCAAGAACTCTGATTGGGAGGTTGTGAGAAGCATGGATCCATCTCTTAATTGCTGTTGTTCCCAAGTCCACCCTGACCCAAGGTAGGGTCCACCTGGTAGGGTCCAAGCTATGGGCAAATATTTAACCCCCGCCCAAATTGAGGTCAAAACACTATGAATGTATAAAAATAGACTTTTATAGAAAAATATCCGTTTTTGATGGAAAAATATTACCAGTAATACATTTCTGAATATGAAACTAGATGACATCTTCAGTTTTCAAAAAAAAATTAAAAATTAAATTTTCATCAAAATCTGACTAAATCAACCTTCTCACTATAACTGAACATTTAAAAAAAACCTTAAAACCGCATCTTTTTGGCATTAAATAACCCACAGAGGTTGATATGCCGTTAAACAAAACTCAAAGTCAAAATCAAAATCCTTTTTCTCCAATCTAAAATGTTTGATTGTAGACAGGAAGAGTTGGTGCTTAGCCAGATTTTACAGAATTAAATCATTTGTAATCTGCACATTCTGGTTTTGGCAAATTGTATATCTTAAAAAACAATAGTTGGTTATCCAACAAATACACCGGTTTGATATGACTAACGAAGAAAAATCACATTGATTTTCAGATATCAATACTGACACAAGGCCACAAGAGAGGCCCCAAAATAACTATTTTGGAACAATTATCTCATGAAAGTTATTCACTACCTTAGGATATATAAAAACAGATTTCCTCGAATATTTATAAAAGACAACATTCGCAATGTCAGTGAAATTCCACTGCGTATTTTAATGTCTGGATTTTGTGTCTTACACCAAGACTGTCAGTTTCATTATTTGCCATTCTATTTATTTATTTTATTTGCTTTACAAAACAATTGTGTCGGCGTCAAATGCCCCGAGGGCTAGACGTCCGTCAAAAATGTCATTTCTGTTCTTAATTTACACTTTGTGTTTAATGACAGTTCTTTCCGAGGTATCAGGTCAAGCCTGCAACGTTCCAGACGCATAGAAACCTATGGCTTATTAGATTACACTCAGTCTAATGATATCAATAGCCAACAGACATATATTTGTCTGCATATATTCAAGGTGGATATATGTGTATACAATTATATTTCTATCGATTTATTGTTGGTTATATACAGGGCGTCCATAAAGTCCGTGTATATTTATTTTTACAAATAAAATTATAAACTGCACACGAACTTTATGGACATCCTGTATAAATTCTTTCTTCTTCTTCTATGTGCCTTGTCCCTTCAGGACGTAGGCGATCATGACTTTCCACGTTTCCCTATCCCTGGTGGCTCTGAGCACGCCTTCTCCTGTTACACCGTGAAATCCTCGTTCTGTCATCCACCTGATTAGGTTCTTCAAATATGTTATCCGTTGCATTCCCCTGTCTCTTTTTCCCTCTATCTGGCCTGTTAGTATCAGATTCTCTAAGCCCTCCTTCCTCATCGCGTGTCCCAGGAACTTCAGCTGTCTCTTCCTGATGCTCAGTATTAATTTCCTTTGCTTCCATCATTTTCAAGACCTCATCATTGCTCACATGCTCGATCCATGATATTCGCAGCATCCTTCTGTATAACCATATTTCAACTGCTTCAAATTTTTCCTTTATCTTTGATGGTAGTGTCCAGCATTCACTGCCATATTGAAAGACGGACATCACGTAGCAATCCAGTACTCTCTTCTTTGTTTCTAGCGAAATTGTCCTGTTTCTGAATACCTTACTAAACTTCTGGAATGCTTCCTTCGCCATGCCAATTCGCCTTCGGATCTCTGTGTCGCACTTTCCGTCTTCTCTTATAACGCTTCTCAGGTGTTTAAATTTTTGTACCTGCTTGATTCTGGTATCCCAGACCTGCATTTAGCATTTTGGGTTGACCTTTTTACTGATAACCATGCATTCAGTTTTCGTGCAGTTTATTTCTAGTCCTTTCTTGTTACTTTCTTCAGCTACCTTCTGTAGGAGGTCTTGTAGTTTCTTTCTGTGTCTGCTATCAGCACTGTATCATCTGCGTACCTTAGGTTGTTTAAATTGTGGCCTCCGATTATGAATTCAGGCATAACTTCTAGGGTTCTCAGAACATTCTCGCTGTACAAGTTGAACAGATCCGGTGAAAAGACACAGCCTTGTCATAAACATGTGAACAAGTTTTTGGAGAGGATGCAAACGAAAAAAAAAACTTATACTTAGCATCATGAAGCGACAGTTAATGTTTCTGGGAAACATGATGAGGAAGGAGAGCTTGAAGAATTTAATACTCACGAGACGGATAGAGGGGCAAAAAGACAGAGGAAAGAAGCGTGAGACATACTTGATGGGACTGAACAAATAGATGGCGGGGTGGGGTTTGGGAAAGATACCGAAAGGAAAAATGTTAAGAGACAGGGTCACGTGGAGGTCAAAGATCGCCTACGTCCTGAAGCCACACAGCCCATAAGGATATCAATCTAACATACATCACTTTTATTAAAGCTTCATCAGAGTGGTTTGCTCTTCTTTTTTTTTTAATCGTTTCACCCCAAATAAGGTGGTAACGCCACTGATGCACAGGGGGCTACATAAGAGAGAAAGATTAGATAGAAGGAGAGTAAAGAGAAAGACGAACCAGTTACAGGAGGTGTCAGAGAAAGGAGCAAGAGAAGGATGGGAATACAGGTGTGATGACAGTTGCAAAGGTAGAGAGAAAGGAAAAATATACAGGCTGATATCGAAAGAACTGGAGTCAAGTGGTTAAGAGATGGGTATTGACATTTTATTTAAATTCCTGGAGGTTGTAGCCGTCAGTAAAGCAAGAATATGGAAGAGAGTTCCACAGGTGGGTAGTGCGAGAAAAGAAGCTGAGGGAGTAGAATTGTCGGCTCAATTGGAAATAGTAAATTTTATCATTTAGCTTTCAATTAAAGCTAAAATGAAAGCTTCAAGAAAGCTTATTCATTCTTTAAAAATTAGTTTAATACTTAGAAAATGAGTGGAGGTGGTTAATTTGTAACCGTTCGTCTGATATCAAAGGTCAGTTTAAGGGCAAATAACCACAGCGACATGTGAGCAATGACAAGGTTTTGGAGAGAAAAGGAAACTGATACTTAACATCAGGAAGAGACAGCTGATGTTTCTGAGACACGTATTAAGAAAGGTGGGCTTGGAGAATCTAATACTCACAAGACGGATAGAGAGAAAGAGAGACAGAGGAAAGCAGGGTAAGATATACTTGATGAGATCGAACAAGTAGGTAGTGGAGTGAGGTTTGGGAGAGATACCAAGAGGAAAAATGTAAAGAGTGACAAGGAACAGAGTCACGTGGAAATCCATAATCGCCTACGTCTTGAAGTCATGCGACACATTTCTTTTTTAATCGTCTCACCCCAAGCAAGGCATTCCACTGCCACTATTGCGCAGGGGTTTACATAGGGGAAGGTGGTGAGAAAGAGTGGTTAGATATAGGAAATGTCAGAAGGAGGGTGATAGACGGGTAAGGATACCGAAGATGAGGGTTGGGTAGATGGGAAGAGTGTTTGAGAGAAAGGATGCGAGTTAGTGTGTTGGGAGGTGTCTATTGACCTTACATTTAAACTCCTGGAGATTGTAGCTGTTGGGGAAGCAAGTATGTAGAAGGGAATTCCACAGGCGGAAAGTGAGAGAAAAGAAGCTGTTAGAGTAGAAATTGCGGTTACATTTTATCTGTTTTACTGTAAAAGGGTGGGACCTAGTTGCTAATCTAGTATCTCGTGCAAATTCGTATCTAGGGGCGCCAGTCATCTAAATTCATCGAGCAGAATCCGTGAAAGTATTTATAGAAGTGGTACAGGGAAGCCACGTCACGCCGGTGAGAAAGTGACTGCAGCCGGTCTGTGCTGATATGACAGACAATACGAGAAGATTTTTAGCAATGCATTTCAAGAAAGAATTCTTTACGGATAAAATAACGGTTTTATTGATCAAATCAATCTCATTTATATAAGTTTGTTAAATACGTGCCTATGAACATTAATGGGTACGTCCCAATCCTCAGAAATACGTTGTACATTATTGTAGCAAGGGGCACATTGATGTCTAGGGATTAACGTCGCTTAGATGCTCTACTGACATTGTCGGACTCTCCGCCTTCGGACAGAGAGTAACCCAGATGAGGCTTCGCCGAAGGGTAGAGTCTAATCTAAGGAAAAATAGACTAATTTTTTTTACCCGAACTATAATGGCTCAAATTACCCATATTAAAAAAGCCTTCGGCCACATTTTGTCTCAAAAGAGTAGGCAGCTAAATATCTTTGTCACTTAAACGCTCTCCTGACATTGACGTACTCTCTGCCTTGGGGCAGAGAGAAACCGACACGAGTCTCCACCGAAGGTTAGAGTCTCGTGTGAGGAAAAGTAGACAATTTTTACCCGAGCTATATAGCTCGGATTAACCACATTAAAAGGGCCTTGTGCCACCTTTTGTCTAAAGTGGGGTGGCATCTAAATACCTATATTGCTGTCTAGAGATTAACGTCACTCAGTCGTTTTCCTGATTCAGGTCGACTAACAAAGTAACATTCTTAGTATATAAAAAATATATTGACTTATTCCTGACTTTTTTCTTTCTAGATAATTTTTCTTTCAATATATTGTTACTCATAAGCCCAATGAAAATGTCTTGATCCAGTCGACTAACGAAGTAACCTCTTTGTATATAAAAAATATATTGACTTATTCCTAACTTTTTTCTTTCTAGATAATTTTCTTTAATGTATTGTTACTCATACGCCCAATGAAAATATCTTGATCCAGTCGACTAACGAAGTAACCTCCTTAGTATATAAAAAATATATTGACTTATTCCTGACTCTTTTTCTTTATATTTAATTTTTCTTTCAATATATTGTTACTCATAAGCCCAATGAAAATATCTTGATCCAGTCGACTAACGAAGTAACCTCCTTAGTATATAAAAAATATATTGACTTATTCCTGACTTTTTTTCTAGATAATTTTTCTTTCAATATATTGTTACTCATAAGCCCAATGAAAATCTCTTGATCCAGTCGACTAACGAAGTAACTTTCTTAGTATATAAAGAAATCTTGACTTATTCCTGACTCATTTTATTTCTAAATCATTTTACTTTCAATATATTGTTACTCCTGAGCCCATTGAAAATGTTTACAATGAAACAATGTCAATTCAAAATTGCAAACATGGCAACCGGAATGTTATTCAAATACACATCTGAAGTGCGGTCATGTTAATAGACAGAACGTCATCAAAATATTTTTAAAAGTAATAACAAAACAACATTTATTAAGAGCCCTAAAGTACAGGAAATTATGGAAAGCCATGATCACTATTCTCCTGAATATCACTTATTCACGCATTTTGAGTTTTTTTGTTTGTTTGTTTGTTTGTTTTTGTTTGTTTGTTTGTTTGTTTGTTTGTTTTTTTGCGCAATAATACATTACTCATTAAGGAAGAGTTAATCAAAGCCTTTGAAGTGTTTATCACATCAAAGGATGCTATAGTTTTTAAAGATAGGTTCAGAAATCTAGAGGTACCTTACTGAACAGTCATTCATCAACATGGTGCCTATTTCAACTAAATAAATTACTTATTTAACATTTCAGAAGCGTTTTATTCAATTCCTGTAAAGTGCGTCATTTCAAGCCTGAAAACTTATAAATTTTGCAATTTAAATAAATGAATAAATATGTCTTTTTTGATATTTGAAATACTAACCATTTTTACACTAACGACAACCATTCGTAATTTCGGCAAATTTAGTCAGAGCTGGTATTTTCTTGACCAAGCAGTAGGTCACATGATCTGTAGGACAAACCCGAGTTAGTAAATTAGAGACCTGTGTTAAATCTAATATCAATTGTATGCCTCTTTGTCTGAACGATAGTATAAGACATTTTTTTTAGATTGACTGTCATGAAGTTAGATAATGAAATTCTTAAATAGGAGTTTTAATATTTTTACTTATTTAAAAAGTTCTACGGATCAGTTTTCTGCTGGGATTACTGATGAGGTTATTACAGCTTCGCATGTGTGCTAATTCTTTCAATCGCCTTATTTTATAGCAAACCTAAGTCTTCCGATAATTCTACATTGAACTTATTAGATATAAATATTTATTAAGAAAGACAACGGGAGTAGGGGCCGAGGTTTAGAAAGTCCAAATGAATAGGAAAAAATATAAAAGAAAAAGAAAATGGCGGAATATTAAATAATTCAACGGCAAGGGTACG
The DNA here is from genome assembly GCA_037127315.1 of Ascarosepion bandense. Classification (NCBI taxonomy): domain Eukaryota; kingdom Metazoa; phylum Mollusca; class Cephalopoda; order Sepiida; family Sepiidae; genus Ascarosepion; species Ascarosepion bandense. Next base: position 524,263 of record JBBBDQ010000689.1, on the reverse strand, counting down.
AAAAAGTCAGAAGAGATCTAATTAAGATTAAACGAATATAAATTATATTCTCCCTTGAAAGATGAAAGAAAACTGAATGAAAAAGTAAAGAGAAAAGGAAGAGAAAAATAAAAAGAGAATTTGAGAAAAAAAGAAAGAAAATGAAAAGAAAAAGAAAATGAAAGAAAGTTGATAAAGTTGAAAGAAAAAAGAAAAATGAAACAAACTTGAGAAAGAATAGAGAAAAAACAGAAATAAAATAAGTTTAGAAAGATGAAGAAAATATGCGAGAAAAATAAGATGAAAGGAACTTGAGAAATATAAAAGAAAATAATTAAATAAATGGAACTTGAGGAAGATGAAAGAAAGATGATAGAAAAAATAAAATGAAAGGAAGCTAAGAAATAAGAAAAAAAGACGAAATGAATTTAATATGAAATGATGTGGAAAGAAGAAACAAAATGTGTTGAAAAGAAGTTGAAGATGAAAGAAAAAAATTGGAGGGGATTTAAGAAAAAGGAAAAAAATAAAATAAAAAGGCTTTTGCGAAAGATGAAAAAAAAAACGAAAATAAGTTGAGAAAGATGAAAGAAAGACGAAACAAAAAAGTAAAATGAAAGGAAGTTGAGAAAAATGAAAGAATAATGAGAAAATGTAATAAAATAATGTTGAAGAAAAAGAAAAAAGAAAGAAAAACAAAAAATGAATGAATGTTGAGGAAAGAAAAAAAGAAAAAATTAAATGTATGAATGCTGAGGAAAAAGAAAAAAGAAAGAAACGTATAATGAGTGAATGAGGAAAAAGAAAAAAGAAAATTAAAATGAATGAATGTTGAGGAAAAATAAAAATAAAATGAATAAATGCTGAAGAAATAGAAAGAGAAATAAAATGAATGAATATCGTGGAAAAAGAAAAAAGAAAAAGTAAAATAAATGAATGTTGAGGAAAAAGAAATAAAAAGTATGAAAAAATGATAAATGTTGTGAAAAAAGAAAAAAGAAAGAAAAAATAAAATGAATGAGTGTTGAGAAAAAAAAGAAAAATTGCAAAGAATGTTGAAGAAAAAAGAAAGAAAAAATGAAAAAGAATGAATGTTGAGGAAAAAGAAAAAGACGGAAAAAAGAAAATGAATTAACAGTATTTACATTATTCGGAGTATGGTCCTCATCTTTGTTGCCATTTGTACAACGTTTCGACCGTTGTACGCACTGACCTTCTTCAGGTGCTAAAAATTTTGAACCGAACCCTATATTACAATTACTGGGTATATATATGATCTCCATTCCCTTCTTGGTCCTGGGTATGACGGTAAACTGCATCCAGCAGCAAAGGCCTCTGATTGAGAGGGTGCGAGGAGCATGGAACCCTCTCTTAATTGCTGTTGTTCTCAAGTCCACTCTGACCCGGAGTGGTAGCACCTGTTAGGGTCCCAGCTATGGGCAAATAGTTAACCCCCAAACTGGGATCAAAACACTATGAAAGTATAAAAATACACTTTTATAGAAATATATACATTTTCGAAGAAAAAAAAAATTATCAGCAATATTTTTTAAATAGACTTTTATAGAATAATATACATTTTTGAAAAGAAAAAAATATTCTCAACAAAACACTTTTGAATACAAAACTAGAAGACATTTTCAGTTTTCGAAAATAAAAAAGAATGAAAACAAAAAAATTAATTAAAATCTGAATAAATCAAACTTCTCACTATAACTGAACATTAAAAAGAATACTTTACAGCCACACCTTTTTGGCATTAAATAACCCATAGCGGTGTTGATATGCCGTTAAACAAAACTCATAACAAAAACCCATTTCCTCCTGTAGAGCCTCTTCTGGTAGTTATGAGATATGGAGAGAGAAAATGGATCACCGTCCCCTATGGGATGTAGTTGAAATAATAGATAGAGAATGCCAGTGGAAACTACAAAAACTTAAGGAATCAGCGCATATGCTAGGCTACAAAAATCTCCTAAGTCGACCAAGCATAGAGATGAACATAATATGGGAACCTGTAATACGGAGTACCAGAGAAAATCATTGGTGTCCAAATTTCAATATGAGCCCTGATAAAAAACAAAATGTACTAGAGAAAACCATTAACATCAAAAAATTGTCATATGAACTCTGACAGAAAGGGTTACTAAATATTAGGTTTATAAGACCCAAAGATTCAGTGGTTCTTGTCCTTAAACATATTGGTTAGTTCCTGTGACTTTATCAAAAGCGTTCTGAGTTAAATACGAGGCTACAGCAGTGGTGAACAATTAACTTACGGGTTTAGAGGGAGATAACTCACGAATACAAGAAGAGGCTCTACGCAAGAAATGAAGATCATTGTAATAAACAGTTCGGTTCAAAATTCTTAGCAGCTGAAGAAGTCCGGAACGTACAACGGACGAAACTCGTACAAATAGTAAAAAAGATGAGGACAGTAGTCCAAATAATGTAAATACTGTAAATACTACCTCATCTCAGAAATATAGACAAATAGAATGATCTATAATTAAACGTTGTACAAATGGTACAAACGATGAAGACAATAGTCCAAATAATATAAATACTGTAAATACTACCTCATCTCAGAAATATAGACAAATAAAATGATCTATTATTAAACGTCGTACAAATGGCAACAACCAATAGTCCAAATAATGTAAATACTGTAAATAATACCTCATCTGAGAAATATAGACAAAGAGAATGATCTATTATTAAACGTCGTACAAATGGCAACAAAGATGAGGACAATAGTCCGAATAATGTAAATACTACCTCATCTGAGAAATATAGACAAATAAAATGATCTATTATTAAACGTCGTACAAATGGCAACAAAGATGAAGACAATAGTCCGAATAATAACGCCCACCACACCAAGTGGCTGGAGAATGCTGTCACTGACCCCGCTGGTGTCCACACCATGAACTTTTCAATCACCCAATCCCTTTCGCAAGTGGTGGACTTCCCCACGCATTTCTCCGACAACCCTAACGGAAGGGACTCACTACTAGACCTCTGCTTCACTTCCATCCTAGACTCTTGCACTACTAGACAACTCTGCCCACTCGGACACTCTGACCACACCGTAGTGTCCGTCAGCATTTCATTCCACTCCCACCCGACCCAAGAAACCCAGACAAGTAAAATATCCTACTGCTATCAAAGAGCAGACTGGGATTCGTTCCGAGACGTCCTCTGTGACATCCCATGGAACAACGTTTTTAGTCTTTCCATCGAAGAATGTGCATCAGAGGTCTCCTCCTGGGTTAAGGCAGGCATCGATGCCTTCATCCCTGCCAGGAAATTCCAGCTTAAATCTCATTCGTCTCCATGGTTTTCACCCGCTTTCTCGGCTGCCATTGCCCACCGGAATCATTTCTTCCGACTCTATCGTAGCTACCCTTCGGACCAAAACAGGCGCCTTTTCACTTCAGCTCGTAATAAGTGTAAAAAGATACTTAACGAAGCTAAGATGTTGTTTGCTGCCAGAATGAAGCAATGCATAGCATCCTCTAAGTTCGGTGCCAAAGACTACTGGCGATTTTGTAAAAGAGTACTTAACAAGAGCAAATCCACAATACCCCCACTAATCAACAAATTTGAGGTCCTCACCTCCCCAGCGGACAAGGCTGAATGCTTTGCCCGCAGATTCTCGAACAATTCGAGTCTAGACTCGTCTGGAGTTTTTACACCCGACTTCTCACCTAGAACCGAAGCACAACTGAATGATGTCCACATTACACCCTCGCTTGTCGCTAAGATAATCTCAAAACTTGACCCTCACAAAGCGAGCGGTGGGGACGGAATCCCAACCATAGTCTTAAAGAAATGTGCTCCTGAACTCTCCTCTGTCCTTTCTAAGCTCTACAACCTCTGCCTATCTGCTTCCTACTTTCCTGCCTGTTGGAAATCTTTCTCTGTAGTTCCTATATTTAAAAACACTGGAGAACCCTCGGACCCCACAAACTACCGCCCTATCAGCCTTCTTCCGATCTTTGGCAAAGTGTTTGAAGCCATTATCAACGCCGAGGTGGTTCAGCATCTGACAGCACACAGGCTCCTCTCGGACAAGCAATATGGTTTCCGTTTCACCAGGTCTACTGCTGATATGCTAACGACCATCACCGAGTACATATACCAGGCACTCGACAGGAATGGCGAAGCCCGAACCGTTGCATTGGATATATCTAAGGCGTTCGACAGATTTTGGCATGCGGGCCTTCTATGCAAACTGCGGAGCTATGGTATAACAGGACATTTGTTTGAACTAATCCAGTCATTCCTATCTAACCGTACAATGAAGGTGGTATTAAACGGACATGCCTCCCAGAACTACCATACAAACGCAGGTGTCCACCAAGGCTCCAATTTAGGTCCTACGCTCTTTCTGATATACATTAATGATCTCCCTGATTCCATAAGATCCCAAGTAGGTATGTACGCCGATGACACCACCGTTTGCTCTCGCCTCAACCAAAAATCTTGTGTGGGTGACAAAGCTAACCTCGCAGCCGAGATTGAAAAAGACCTCCAATCCATAGTGGACTGGAGTAAGAAATGGCTAGTAAATTTTAATGCTTCTACAACGAAGCTACTCTCAATTAACCATCATAGACAATCGCACCTACCTCCCATTAGCATGGACCAGGCTTGCCTCTCAGAGAGTAAAACACTACGCCTCCTTGGTCTCACACTATCAGCGGACCTCAAATGGAATGACTATATCGAATCCATTGCTAAATCCCCTGCTATGAAAGTCGGTTCTCTGTGCAGGGCCCGGAAGTTTTTTCCGTCTAAATCTATCCTGCACATATATAAATCTACCATCCGCCCGTGCATTGAATACTGCTGCCATATCTGGTCGGGTGCCCCTGCTATTCTCCTCGGGCTTCTCGATAAGGTACAGAGGAGGGTCTGTAATGTGATCGATACCGACTTGGCAGACCGCCTGCTGTCTCTCTCCCACCGGCGCGACGTAGCTTCCCTGTGTCTCTTCTATAAATACTTTCACGGCTTCTGCTCCGATGAAGTTAGATCACTGGTGCCCCCTAGATACGAATTTTCACGAGATACTAGATTAGCAACTAGATCCCACCCTTTTACAGTGAAACAGATAAAATGCAATCTCAACTTCTACTCCAACAGTTTCTTTTCTCGCACTTCCCGACTGTGGAATTCCCTACCACATGATTGGTTCCCCGAGGGCTACAATCTCCAGGAGTTTAAATGTAAGGTCAATAGACACCTCTTAACACACTAACACGCTCCCATTCTTTCAAACACTCTTCCCATCTGCCCAACCCTCATTATCGGTATCCTTACCCATCTATCACCTTCCTTCTGATATTTTCTACACCTAACCACTCCTCCTCTTTACCTTCCCCTATGTAGCCCCATGCGCAATAGTGGCAATGGAATGCCTTACTTGGGGTGAAATGATTAAAAAAAACTGTAAATACTACCTCTTTTCAGAAATGTAGACAAATAGAATGATCTATCATTAAACGTCGTACGAATGGCAACAAAGATGAGGACAATTGTCCGAATAATGTAAATACTACCTCATCTCAGAAATATAGACAAATAGAATGATCTATTATTACACGTCGTACAAATGACAACAAAGATGGAGACAATAGTCCGAATAATATAAATACTGTAAATACTACCTCATCTCAGAAATATAGACAAATACTAAAATGAATGAATGTTGAGAAAAAAGAAAAACAAACATAAAATAAATGAATGTTGAGGAAAAAGAAAAAAGAAAACATAAAATGAATGAGTGTTGAAGAAACAGAAAAATGAAAATAAAATGAATGAATGTTGACAAAGAGAAAAAATGAAAGAAAAGTTAAAAATCCAGTTTTTTGGATATGCTTATACCATGATGTCTCCGTATATCTAATTCACACAATACAATTTCTCATGAATATCTTTTTATATGATAAAGAAAATTAAACCAATAAAATATTGTTAGTGTTCATTAATATATATCTTCAACTGAATTTACATATATATTCTTCTTCTTCTTCTTCTATGTGCCCTGTCCCTTCAGGACGTAGCCGATCATGGCTTCCCTCGTTTCCCTATCCCTGGTGGCTCTTAGCACGCCTTCTCCTGTTACACCATGCAATCCTTGTTCTGTCATCCACCTGATTAGGTCCTTCAAATATGTTATCCGTTACTTTCCCCTGTCTCTTTTCCCTCTATCTGGCTTTTGTATCAGATTCTCCAAGCCCTCCTTCCTCATTGCGTGTCCCAGGAACTTCAGCTGTCTCTTCCTGATGCTCAGTATTAATTTCCTTTTCGTTTCCATCATTTCTAAGACCTCATCATTGCTCACATGCTCGGTCTATGATATTCGCAGCATCCTTTTGTATAACCATATTTCAACTGCTTCAAATTTTTCCTTTGTCTTTGATGGTATTGTCCAGCATTCACTGTCATATTGAAGGACGGACAACACGTAGCAATCCAATACTCTCTTCCTAGTTTCTAGCGAAATTGTCCTGTTTCTTAATACTTTACTCAACTTCTGGAATGCTTCTTTCGCCATGCCAATTCACCTTCGGATCTCAATGTCGCACTTTTCGTCTTCTCTTACAACTCTTCGCAGGTATTTAACTTTTTGTACCTGCTTGATTCTACTATCCCCGACATGTATTTGGTATTTTGGGCTGCCCTTTTTACTGATGACCATGCATTCGGTTTTCGTGCAGTTTATTTCTAGTCCTTTCTTGTTACTTTCTTCCAGCTACCTTCTGTAGGAGGTCTTGTCATTTCTTTTCTGTGTCTGCTATCAGCACTGTATCATCTGCGTACCTTAGATTGTTTAAATTGTGGCCTCCGATTATGAATCCAGGCATAACTTCTAGGGTTCCTCAAAATATTCTCGCTGTATAAGTTGAACAGATCCGGTGAAAAGACACATCCTTGTCTTACGCCCCTTTCTATCTTTGTATATCTACTCAATTCATTACCTGTCCGTATGGAAGCGGTTTGCTGCCAGTAAAGATACTTGATTATTCTCAAGTCTTTCCCAAATATCTCCAGGATAGTCGATAATTGAGACACAGCAGTGTAATAGACTGTGGCTCGTGTTGTTGAGTCGGAGAGCCGAGTTCAACTTCCACTCGAGTTCATTTCATTACATATACTGATACCGATGAGAAGTAGATGAGTCCATCTTTTCTGTCCCCAGTTATAGGTAAATAGCAGGACAGATTGGCTCTAGAATAAGGAAAATCTCTCAATTAAAAGAAACCTCTGATGATGTGTAAATTATAGGGAAATCTAAACTCTGTAGCCATGATTAGCAAACAATCTACAAAAATGTTTCATTCCAGCAACTCTTGCGGCGACGAAGGTGTCAAGCTGTATAGGACTTCACCATTCCCCTGGACAACATCAGTGGAGTGAAGAAAGAGTGGGTACTGCATGGGCAAATGCTGATCTAAACCCAGCCCAAAGTGTGCATAACTCCTCGAGTGTAGATACGTGGTCTCTCAAAACATATGAAGGCCATGCAAAATATAGTCGATAATATCCATATATTTGAATCAGTCAGTCAGTTAAGTGCCATACAGGATACGCTTGGGCGATCATGTCTCGAAAGAAGCATGGCTGACTGGGCAGAAGATTATCCGCCAGTAGGTTGCCATTGCTTTCTGCGGTAGACTGGTTGCCGACCAAGGCTATAGAACCCAGTCCGTCCTGTTATTTAACCAATAACTGGAGGGAATAGATGGATTAATACTTTTCCCAATGGTATTTCCGCGTAAGTGAATGCAAGGAATTCATTATTTGATTATATGATCAAATGCCACACGTATCACTTCCAACATTGTAATTAATTTCAATATACATTTAAACTAAGTGAATGTTTCAAAATTAAGCATGTATATAGACGCCATGAAATGTGCACATAATTCTCACCCAGCCAACAGAAACAAAACAAAGAAAGAATAACGCCAATATACACGTGATGCCTATTCAACCAATGAAAACAAAGATAGAGTTTAAATCTTGAAGCAAACACAAAATCTAACGCCAATATACTCATGATCCTTATACAATCAATGAAAACAAAGAGTTTAAATCTGGAAACAAACATAAAAGCTAACGCCAATATACACGTGATGCCTGTTCAACCAATGAAAACAAAGATACAGTTTAGATGTTGAAAAATGAACGTAAAACCTAATGCCATGATATTAGGCGTTTTGACTAAATTGAAACAAGAAAAGACGTATTTTATAATTAATAGCAATTTCACCGACACCCCCGGCATTCATACAATATTCAAACTATCGGCTCTGAGTTGTGACATTTAAAATCTTATCTATTAATTTTCTGTCACAAATTTAAGAAAGGGAATTATGGTAGAGAAACAGGCTTGGAATTACATCTTCCTACAAATAGACACGGAATTCCATCTTCCCAGAAACAGACACGAAATTGAATCTACGGTTCAATAAACATGAGAAAAATATCAAAGACAACAAGAATTTCTCTGTGCTGCACATTTCAACCAACCGTTTCGTAGCATTGATGGCATCAGATGCGGGTATTAAGGTCTTTATTTAAGAGCCGAAGAAAGAGAAACTGTTCGGATTTAAAATACATTTTCAAAATAAAATCACATTAAAATATTAAACAGAAATTTGTAAAAACATCTTTGCTCGGAGAGTATAGTTTCCTCGGGAAGCCTTCTAACAGAAAAACAACATTCCTAGTAATTTCCACGTCTTCCTACTTTAAAATCTCTGTCTTCATACTTCAGTTTGGTCAAAAGGCATATATATATATATATATATATATATATATATATATTGTGGTGATACCGAGCAAAAACGAGCGACCGGATGCTTGCTCTATAACGACCAGTAAGCAAATGAACAAAAATCGTCGCTGCGCAGGTAGATTCGCGCAGATGTTCCGGTTGAAAAATAAAAATAAATCAAATATCAAATTTCCATTTCGCGAGCCTACGCGAATTTTATTTACCAGCCAATGGGAAGCCCAGAATCAAATACAAGTGTCAAATCGCAAACTGAGCTGTTTTGATCCAAAAAGCAGATATAAAAAACCGAGACAAAAAGCACCCCGCAGACTGACCAAGCAGAGACCAAGAAGAGTGTAATTAATATCCCCTTGACTTAAGTCGAGCGGTTACTACGCTTGCCTCTTTCCTTCTCCCCTGTCTCAAAAGTACTTACTGACCTAAGGAGCGACTACTTCAAAGACATTTCTCACATACCTCCGCTCCCCACATTCCTAAACACTAATTATCTTTTTCAGCATATTATTTGTCATGAACATTCTAACCTCCGTTGGACTTATATTCAAGTATTATTTTAATTGTAAAAACATTAATGGGCATATGTATATATAAATGTTATTTTCAACTCAATTTGCTTTTCTTGATTTTATAATCATTTCATGACTTATAGACCAAATTCCATTAACCTGCAACAATATACAACTACCCTTCACTACAAACGGAAGAGATAAGCAACCCACTATAATATATATATATATATATATATATATATATATATATATATATATATATAGGTACGAATGGAATAATATTCCGTATCCAATAAAACACAATTCTTAAAAACGTGCTCAATACTAAGTAGAGCTAATAATATTTATTCACAAATTATAACATGAATATGTTATAATATCACTACTAAACAAGCCAAATCCCCTTAATTAGAGAGACCTCCCTGATTAAGAGGGTTTGGCTTGTTTTTAACCTTTTAAAACCCTTCAACTTGAAATAAACCTTATCACTTGATAAGACACAAGTAGTGTCGAAAGAAAATATCTACTTTTGTAGTGATATTATAATATATTCATTTTAAAACTTCTAAATAAATATTATATATATATATATATATATATATATATATATATTCTAAGTATATATTTTTAAATACAACAGACAATGAATATCTATTATGTTTAATCATGAGCAGTTCGAAACATCGTATTTTGGCTTTAATTTCAGATGCAAATAAAGACAAAAATTGTCTAACATTTGGATATATTTTATTATGCTGGTTCTAATCTTTCGGCTCACATGAGCCATCTTCAGAGAGGTTATAGGGACGTTAACATAATGACATCCACCATCAAAGATGATTTTAACTTGTGTTTAAATAAAACATTGATAAGCAACGATAACACTCACCGAATAGCAGACGCAGTTCGTAAATTTGTAATGCGGTTCTATGACGTAACTTCGCGTGAGAGACCGAAATGTTAACAGAAACAAACGTCTAAATGCAATGTAATGTGTTGTGACCAGATTGAAATGTGATTAAGTCTGGTTTGGTTTGATTTAATGTAAATGGCCTCCAATATCTGAAGGTTCTTTTTACTGTGGTATGAACTTTTCGGACGGCTCAATTCGTTTTGCAAAGATTGCATCCCCTCGTCATGGACTTTGATTGCGAATAATTTTGAAGTCATACTATTTAAGATATAATTTTGTTCATTACTGATATATATATATATATATATATATATATATATATATATATATTGTATCGAGGCAGCAGATAATTTTCTAAACATATATTGTTAAATATAGCAGACAATACATGGATATTATGTTTCATCATGAGCCATTCTAAACGTCGTATTTTGGCTTTAATTTTAGGTAAAAATAAAGACAAAAACTATCCAACATTTGGATATTTTTATTATGCTGGTTCTAACCTCCGGCTCACATGAGCCATCTTCAGAGAGGTTACAAGGACGTTAACATGATGACATCCACCATCAAAGATGATATTCTCTTGTGCTGACATAAAACATTGCTATGCGACGATAAGGGTTTCTGAATAGCAGATGCATTGTGGAGCAGCTCGGAAGGAGAAATCGAAGAGGCGAGTTCGAATTCTCGTTGAATTTATTGTATTCACTTACGTGCAAATACCCCTGGTATTAATCCGCCGTTTCTTCTTCCAGCAATGGGTTAAATTACAGGACAAATTGAGCTCTATAGGGTTGGTTGGCAACTGGTCTATCGCAGAAAGTAATGGCAATCAACTACGAAAAAATCTTCTGCCCAAGCATGTATCTCATATGGCACTTAACTGGCGGACTCAATAATTATAAAAGGTGCCATCTATTGACCAATAATCAGCATTCGAGACTCACAATCAATTATCCTCTTACCGAATTCAATCCCTTGGTGTTCTTTTAACGCGCCCTTCATTCTCGGTCTTTTCATATCTATCTATCTATCTATCTATCTATCTATCTATCTATCTATCTATCTATCTATCTATCTAAGTCCATTCTATTAATGTTATCTATTTCAGTCCCATCTATCTATCTATCTATCTATCAATCTATCTATCTATTTCAGTCCATTCTATTAATGTTATCTATTTCAGTCCTATCTATCTATTTCAGTCCATTCTATTAATGTTATCTATTTCAGTCCTATCTATCTATTTCAGTCCATTCTATTAATGTTATCTATTTCAGTTCTATCTATCTATCTATCTATCTATCTATCTATCTATCTATCTATCTATCTATCTCAGTCCATTTTTATCTATCTATCTATATCAGTATATTTTTTATCTATATATATATATATATATATATATATATATATATATACTATAGTCATCCGCAGACAGATCTGTTTCGCTGTATTACAGCTCATCAGTGCGGCTTAGACTCCGGTCGCTTCCTAACCCAGGATTGAAACTCCACCGAATTGGTGTCAGTCGGCGATTCTACCCCTAGGCCACGAGCGTCCAGTAGAAGAAGGCAGGCTTTTTAGAGCGTATAAACACGCCCAATAGCTAGAGTGCTCCGATTCATTATCGAATGAGCGGTGCGTAAATGCCGGAGTAGCTACTGTTTACAAAGTCTACCAGTCTTCCAGAGTGCTCAATCAGGGTGTGAGAGCGTAAATATTATAGTCATCCGCAGACAGATCTGTTTCGCTGTATTACAGCTCATCAGTACGGCTTATATATATATATATATATATATATCTGTTCATAGCTATCTATCTATGCCAGTCTGTTCTTATATATCTATCTATCTCAGTCCATTTTTATCTATCTATCTATCTATCTATCTATCTATCTATCTATCTATCTATCTCTTTCATCTATTTATGGTGAATAGATAGATAGATAGAATAGAATAGAATAGGTGTAGCCATACGTATATAATAAGTATCCCAAGATGATTGGTATTCAAAGATTGCATGCTCAAACAATGGGCGAATCTCCAGTTCGTTTTAAGAAAAAAATTGGATTTGTATATTTTATCTGAATTCATAAATTGAATTTCGATTTTCTGATTCGGAATCTAGTTTCCTCATCAAATGAGGAAAATGAAAAACAACTTTTCATCCTAAAGACAATCATTTCTTTTTTTCCACTTCTTTGCTTCATTCCAAAATCTCCTGAGGTTCTTTGTTTGCCATTTTCACTTCTTCTCCAGCTTCTATTTTTTGTCAGGTTACGAATTCTAGCGCCAAATTCGGTTTCCATTTCTTTTTACCAATATTCGTTTATTTCCGGCTAATATTTTTATTCCAATATCTAAATAGCATAAAAATATCTTCAGATGAATTTTGGCTTAATGCTTTGAATTTCAAACGCTTAGAAAATGGCATACCTTTTTACTTTTTTTTTTATTCTGCATCCGTTCAGGACGGAGGCGATCAAAGATTCCTTTCTCTAACTTGCCTGAAAACTGAGCCCTGGCGCCTTGAGAAAAACTAAAAGACTGGTTCCCCATTTTCTTTCCCATGTTTGTGAATTCGAAGTTTGTTCTTCTCGCCAGCCGAACCTTGAGATACAAATTTGTCATTTAGCGATGTACCATGTCATGACTCTCCACCGTTTCTTTTTTAATTATCTGTGAATTGCTGCGACGTCTTAAAATAGAGAGCAGAATGGTTTTTTGTTGCATTCTCCACGTTTTTCTTATTCTAAGCTGTCCTTTTCGAAGAGTGACCGTCGACCAGGGTTCCAGATAAGAAATGAGTTCATGCCTTTTCCAAGAAAATTTTCTCGAATGTGAATACCATAAATTGAGTCGGATATTGTACTTGCTGCACTTATCACACTGGTTACTGTAATTTAGAGCTTTTAGATATTTAAGTTTCGGAGATCGGGCAGATAACGCAACCTTGGTTTCGACCTTTTCGATTTTGTCAGGCAAGTTTTATTGACTGATTTCTTAACGATTAATATATATATATATATATATATATATATATATATAAAGGCTTGTATGTGGATGACGAATATATATATATATATATATATATATATATATATATAAAGGCTTGTATGTGGATGACGAATATATATATATATATAAAGGCTTGTATGTAGATGACGAATATATATATATATATATATATAAAGGCTTGTAAGTAGATGACGAATATATATATATATAAAGTCTTGTATGTGGATGACAAATATATATATATATATATATAAAGGTTTGTATGATGACGAATATATATATATATATATATATATATATATATACATATATAAAGGCTTGTACGTGAATGACGAATATATATATATATATATATATAAACATGTTACGGAAATTAACGAATTTTAACGAAACCTGGTTATAAGCAACCGACAATTTGTAATGAATTATTTTGAACATTATTTTTACCGATACTCGTTTTTAAGTAGATATTCTGTTTTTAATTGAACAGTATTTTATATTTATATCCACCGGCCTGATTATTTACGATGAATTTTTATTACGAAAATGTGTGCTATCCAGCAGGATTCGAACCTGCGACCCCTATGTAATAGGGGATGCATACCATTTTATCTGGTACCGTCTTAACCACTCGACCATGAATAGCTTCTTGATCAGACGAAGTTTTTATCATGCTTATATAACACAGTTTTCGATCTATCGTAAACAAACCATATCTGCTCTGAAATGCATCGTAAATGTCAACAAATGTAAACATGTGACGGAAATTAACGTTAATTTCCGTAACATCCACTATTACATAGGGGTCGCATGTTCGAATCCTGCTGGATGGCACACATTTTCGTAATAAAATTTATCGTAAATAATCAGGCTGGTAGATATAAATATAAAATGCTGTTCAATTAAAAACAGAATATCTACTTAAATACGAGTATCTGTAAAAATAATGTTCAAAATAATTCATTATATATATATATATATATATATATATATATATATATATATAGATAGATAGATAGATAGATAGATAGATAGATAGATAGAAAGGCTTGTATATGGATGACGAATATATATATATATGTATATATATATGCATATATATATATATATATATATATATATATATATATATATAAAGGCTTGTATGTGGATGACGAATATATATATATATATATATATATATATATATATATATATAAAATAGGTTGCTTTCTTCGCTTGTTAGATTTTTTTTGGAGGGGGCGTCTGAATAAAATTTTCCCCCTTTTTGTGTTTGGTGTCTTCTTTGTTGGTCACGTGGGTTTGAGTTCCCTATATCTTGTCCTTTTCAGTATCCTCTTTAACCAGCCTTCTCTGAAGATCCGGTTAGGTGAAACCTAGGTAGGTTTGTTGGCTCTTTAGGTTATCTATTTTTTCTGCTCTGCTTACGTATTGAGCGCTTCTTTGTTATAGATTACTCGTCTCGGGTTTTTTCTTTGGGCTACGTACTTTGACTGATGTTCATGTGCTTAGCTCTTTCTTTTTTAGATCCATTTTTTCCTTCTGCTTATATACTCGGAGGGTTTTTCGAAATGAGTATAGTGATAAGTTTACATTTATATATATATATATATATATATATATATATATATATATATATAAGCCTGTTCCGCTGTATCACAGTTCATCAGTGTGTCTAGATATCCACTTATCTCCGGCCGGGATCGAAACTTGACCGATTAGGTGTCAGTCGGAGTCCCTAATGCCTAAGCCATAGGCACTTGAATCAGAGAAGGGAAATTTTAGCGTGTTATCTATGAGGCGTATACACACCTCAGTCACCGGAAGAGTTCAATTCATTACTGAAGAGTTATGCATGTATCGCCGAAGTATTAACTGATTTTTTAAAAATTTACCTCTCTAGAGTGCTCTGTCGTAGTGAGAGCATAATATTCGTCATCCATATATAAACATAAAGCTTTAATCTTTAAGAAATACATATATATATATATATATATATATATATATATATATATATATATATATATGTAGTATATCGAGGCAGCAAGTAATTTTCTAAACATATGCTATTAAATATAAGAGACAATGAATGTCTATTATGTTTAATCTTCAGTTGTTCTGAACGTCGTATTTTTGCTTTAATTTCAGTTGAAAATAAAGACAAAAATTCTCCAACATTTGGATAATTATTTATTGGTTTTCTTCTAAGCTTTCGGCTCACATGAGCCATCTTCAGAGAGGTTGTTTAAACTGAAATATTATAAAATCCACCATCACCGACGATTTTATTTTGTGTTGACATAAAACTCCGCTTGTAGTCAACGGCAATAGTTACCAAAAATAATAAACGCAGTTCTTAAGTTTGCGATGCGGTTTTATGACGTCACACCGCGGGATAGCGCGAAATGACAACAAAACCATGTAGTCAAATGCAATGTAATATGTTATTTCCTGTTTTAATATATATATATATATATATATATATATATATAATTTTTTATAATAATAATTTTCATCAACAGACTTCCTGATGTCATCGGTTCTCAACTCTGTATCTCTTTTTATGTCACAACTATTTACCCCTGTCCTAATAGCAAAATGTTTCCTTGGCCATTCCAATGCGTCTTGTGATCTTCATGTCACACTTTCCATCGTCTGTCAGAACACTTCCCAGGTGTCTAAATGTCTTCAGTTGTTTTCTTTTAGTTTCTACGGCTTGTAGTTGGCATATTGGGCTCTTCTTTATGTTGATGACCATGCATTCAGAAACAAAACCATAATATATGTTCCTGCAATACAAGGCTCAAGGGCCACTCAAGATGCATAATTGCTAAATGACGTCGTTGCAACAGTGAACAAGGAAGGAATATATTCGTAAGTGAATCTAGGCAGCTTTTACGCTTCACCATTAATTCAGTTCTCGACCAAATTTCAAACGCCCCAGTGTTAGATAGTACACCTCCTTAGCTACATTTTGAAAAAAATAATTTGAATTTTGGTTCAATAGAAAAAAAAATACATCAAAATATGTGAAATCCGAAATGGGAGACTAATTACATAAGTGAGTGACTAACGCTTCTAATAATAAATCTTATATTTTATAACTTTTCCCTGTTTAATATTTTTGCTTGCGGTTTTCAACGTTTAAATTCTATCTTTTATCATTTTTGCCAATCAAACTTTGCTTATCACTTATCATTTTATCAGAATTGATTATCAAAATTAATTATAAATAGTCAACTTTTTTATTGGTTTTTATCAATTGTATATATTTTTTTTATTTTTGAATGCAGTATTCAGCATTAAATTTATATTAAATTAATAGCAATGCCTGGAAAAATCATGGATTACATGGAAAAATGTGTGCAAGAAAACTAATATTCTTAAGATTATATTAAACCTAGAAAAGAACAGGACAAGTTATTAAACCTGGAAAAGTAAAGGACAAAATATTCTAGTGAAGTAAAATATGTGAAATTTCTTACTTAAAATATTGCATTCAAATTTGATTTTTTAGCCGCAATATTTTG